>JANQBM010000002.1:19538436-19556088 GCA_025594535.1 Erythroxylum domingense | reverse complement strand
ATTTGAACATGTGTGCATGAAATGAAATTACCACTTAATTTTATTAATTAATTCATATTATCATACTTTAATAAAAAATTTTAGATACATTTAATGTCTTCCCCATTACTTGTACATAAAATATTAGTTGATTCTCTAGACATAATCTAAAACAATTACTATTGAGCCTCATATCCAACTAAGTTGACTATCTTTCTTATTAAGTTTATCATATCCCTTTTGTCCATTACATGTTATGTTCGCCTCTCTTAAGGCATTTATGACATCTACACTTTGTGGAGTAAATTTCTTGTCAAACCACTCAAAGAAATTGCAACATTCATTTCCCTATAATAAGTAAGATAAATAGTCATATATTTGTTAAAATCCCTGTAACAAACAAGATATTATATTTAAAATATACCTTATATTTTGGACATCCACAAATTCTCCTTCCAGGGTTCTTTGATATCCAAGAAGTCTGCAAATGAACCTGCAATCCATAATTGTAAGACACATAGATACATTATTGTACACTTGCTATTATTGATGTTGACAATTCCATATATAAAGTATAACCCTACTTTAGATTTTTCTAGAAACTTTATACAATGTATATCCATTAACTTAGCATAAAGGTATATGTATATGTCAGAAGACTAACTAAGAATAAAAATTCCTATAGTAGAAGCAAGAATTATACAATTATACAAACAACAATGAGTATGTTGCAATTAAAATTCCTTATATTTGATAACTTAAGTCACATGTATTGTATCATCCCACTCCCATAGGGTATATTCCCGAACACGTCGACGGTATTTGAGAAGACACTCTACATGAGTGCTGTATTAGGATAGTCAGTCAATCATACGCATGGAAATTTTTTTCGAACATTACACACTATTTCAAAAAACCAATGATTAGTTTGGCCCACTTTATAAATAAACATTTTCAATCACAATATTTCAATCAATATATGTATCATTAGAATTTCAGTAGTCACTTGGGCTCAGTATAGATACACAAACTTTTAGTAATAATGTCATTACATTACAGAATCATTCACATACATATTATACAGTAATTGTGAATACACACTTTAATACAAAATAATGAAAAATATATGTAGATGCTAATTGATCTCGTCCTCTATCTCTTACTCCAATGTAGTGGTTAGACTCCGGTTAGTCTAATTAGGTGTCTCCTTTGAGTTTGAAAAATATGTTGCAAATTTTAGGGTGAGTTTTGCGAACTCAACCATCTTCGATGACTCACTCAATTCATATAACACATATAACTTATAGACAATTCACATCATCACATAACGCACATCACTTTACAAATTTATCATGAGAATTAAATACCCTTTATTCACTTATTTTACATTTCACATTCAGAGCAGTCAAGCAGTTCACTTTGATCATTTAAAAACATACATATCATTTTTATGTGCAATACTCACGAGACTCACTTCTAATTATTATTATTGTGGCCGAGGGCCCATAATTGTCCCGTATCTATTGTAGATACCAGGTTCATTAATAACAGTCCCTTATCCATTGGAGATATAAGGCTCATTTTACATAGTGAGCCTATGGCTCTTAATCACTTTATGAGCTTTAAGCTCTTTCTTTCGGTGGCTACTCCGGTCATAACAACCTTTATGTTATCATGCATTCATGTAATGAAATTCATTGCATTCACATATATTCAATCAATCACTTGATTTCAGTTTCACATTCACATATATCATCGGACCTTGGTCCGACATTCAACAATAATGTTGAGGATCACTTATTTCATTCACATTCATATTTAATGAAGCACTTCCTAAGTTCTCACATTTATCAAACTCCTCGGATTGTTGATTATAGAATTACCTCAACCACATTCACATTCAGTAATAATTCAATACAGAAATCTAAAACAAAACAAGCAATAAAAGTGAGACCATCTAGGTCGACTCACAGTACGCTCCATATTAGCATCAGCTTCTATGATCCAGAAATGACTTGGTGATGACGTTTTATCCTGTATATCAACATTATGTAATATAAATATTACACACACATATTATTAATTGCACAATCACACAAACATTCAATTATACACATATGTATATATGTAATGTATAATGCATGCTCATATTGACTAATTTGGGTATGTTTCCTCAATTATGCCTCTTGATCATTCAAACCTTATCATTTGTATGTGTCTAACTTTTTCTTAGGTTTACACCTCAAGAACACTTAGTTATTCTAATATCATAAATCAATTACTCGTCGTTTCTTTTCTAGCATTATAAGCTCTCATAATGCTCAATTCTAATTCATCTATACTTAATACTCTTCATTCATTTCCTTTGAATCTCATTAGCATTCACAAGATCACTTTCGTTTATTTCACTTTGTCATTCTCACAATTTTATCGGGTCTAGGTCCATTAAGTGGACCTTATGTCTGATGGACAAATACCTATATATACTGTCTTTCAGAGCAATTTTAGTCCAAATGGCCAGCAAATGTTCGTTAGGTGGACTTCATGTCCGCTGGGTGGACATTCTTAGGTTTTCCAGTTTTCCAGCTCTGCTTATGTCTGTTTAGAGGGACATCATGTCTGCTAGGCAAACATTTACGAGACACTTACATAAATGTAAAAATTTGACCTTCTTGACAACAAAATCTCTCTTTGGAGTCTTCATGAAAGTTGTAGAATTCGGAGTCCTCTTAGAAAACATACTTAAATGATCTTAATCCAACATCCACAACGAAAGTTATACTTCTTTCCCCAAAATCTATCCATTTACTTAATCCTATTAATATCAATCTAGTTCCTTAATTATAACCTCAATTATCACTCTAATCAATCACACATTTAATCACTTATTCAAGCATCATACTAGGTTCATTTCAAGATTCATTCAAGCCTAAATGCATCATAGGAAATTATTTTATCAATTGTTGTCTCAAACATCACAAAAAAGAAACATATTTTATGTAAAAGTCATTCCCATTTTTCAACTTTTCCAACTCTATTTTTAGGTCAGTTTTGTATGACCATTGTGACCTAGAAAATGAGGTTTCTGGGCATTATGTTCTTCTAAAAAAATGTTCTTATGTCTTAAGTTTATAATGACATCAAAAACATTCAGTTTGGTTTAGAATTCTGCAAGTTATACCCAAAATACTACAAACTGTTCTCATACCACAACAACACACAGTTCTTAACTTCAAGACAAATTTCTAGACCCTTAAAGACAGAATTAAAATTCAATTCCTTCATAAAAATTGTATCCATATGTCTCTAGTTGAATCTAAATTATAAATCATCCCATTTGGATATCTACAGAGCAAGATATGGCCAAAATACATATGTGTGTTTGGTAAAAACACTCCATCTACAAATTCCAGCACACTTCATCATCATTTTCATCCTAGTTCATCTCTTTTGCTTAGTCTATCATTTCTAAATTAATTACTCACCATTTTCCCATCATTCTTAACTTCATTTTAGCTCAATATCATAGACAACATTTCATGATCTATGTTTGATCATTAACCCAAAAACAGGACATATAACATTCATTTACAATCAATTTTCTGCACTTTTTTCAACTCCATTTTAGGACCCATTCTAACTCTAAATCATCTCTACATCATCATAAACATAAAATCAGTACATCCATATGCTCATTTCTTCACTCACGGCTCACATATATACATTACCATTTTATGCTCATTTAATCCTAATCTATCATCAATAAGTTTCATTTAACCAACTAAGGAGAGCAATAAAATAATACTTGTTTAACTTCAAGCTCTTAAAAAATCTCCAAGAAACCCTAGCTTTCCTTGAACCACACGATCAACATCAAAGGTGGTAGGGTTAGGTGGGTTTTTATCAAGGAGAAAAGATAGCAAGAACTTTGAAGTAGTTAGTGAAGGAAGAAAGCAAGGTCCAACTTTGATGCTTAGAGAAGAGAGTGTTGTAGGTGGAGAAGAAAGTGAAGAAGAAAATACGAAGAAGAAGAGAAGAAAAGAGAGCATTTGGAAAAGTGAAGAAAACAAAAAAATGTTGGTCTTACAATTGGTAATTAATGTGAGAGGTGTGTGGCATGGCAAGTGACACTTGTCACTTGCCACATGTCACCACCTTATGGCTCTCCTTTAGTCTCTTTTAATATCTAGTCCATTTGTCCTCCAATTTCTAATCCAATTTTCTCTCAATTTTATGTCTCTTATCAATAATTTATACTACCAATTGATACTTAATTATGCTACCATTTATCAATTCTTCTGTTACTTGACATTTTTCCAAGCAAAAAATACCCAGAAATTAAGAATTTTCCTAAATTTTCTCTAAAAATTATAAATCACTAATAAACACACCAACTTAATTTTCAAGACACATAATCCATAATTCACATTATAATCATATTAAAACAATCATTTATACACAGAAATGTCAATTGAGTGCATCAACAAATTATTGTAATGTGTGCAATAATCAAATTCACGTGTATGTATACCATATTATGCATGAGCATGAAGTGCCTTTCCTTACTTTATCATTGCTATTTCTCATGTACGGTATTTTCGGGCTCTAACCCTTAATATGGGAACGGGATGTTACACGTATAATAACTGTTTGATATCCTAGTGTAATATGGTTACATTTTGCTTATAAATATATAGTAATCATACTTATTTAAGAGACTTAAATTTTTGTGTAATTGGATCATATGTAGTAATGTGCTTGAACAAAATATCTCTATTTGTAATTGGATCCTAATAGATATAGTAATGTGCTTGTACAAAATAGATATAGTAATGTGCTTATACAAATTGTGAATCATTTATTTTATATAGTCATATTTCTACCTACAAAAACTAGTTTATAAGGCAGATATAATCATAACATACATCTAATAAATACTAATAGATGTAATATTGTTTTGAAATAAACAATTTATCATATAAACAACTTGAGAAAATGAAACTTCACATATTTTACTTAGTCTATTTATCATAATCATAAGTTTCTATAACATAAATCCATTGTCATTTCACATTCTATAAGCTCAAACTTCTCTTTTCTATTATTATTTCCCAATACCTATTAAAAAAACTTAAACCATTAACTAACATTTATTCTTTTACTCATTTGGTAGATACTAGAGACAGAAATTTACAGTCATCCAAAATTGAAATTTGATCAATTATAATACCATACTAGAACATTTACTTATTTATGCATAAAGAAAGGAAGATTCATAGGGTTAATCATTCGGCATTAGCTTCACTAAAACAAAGACATAAAAGTCCTATGAATACATACAAATTTCTTTCACAATTGTGTTCTATATATATTTACTAAAAATTTCCATAAACTAGTAGATGCATTATGCCAAAAGAAAAAAAGAAATAAAAGTTACCGAAATGAGATAGTACTAATAATTGAAGTCAGTCCCAATAGTTCCTAAAATCAACACTTTATTCTCATTGCTTTTACTAATAATTGAAGTCAGTCCCACTAGTTTCTAAAATCAACACTTTATTCTCATTGCTTCTTAAAAGGAGATTTGAAACCATTCTTGTCTTTACTTCCTAATTGAATAAAAAGAAACCTAACCTTATTTCAAAAAATGTCTGGTTCTATTTGGGAGATGATTGAACTAAACATCATTTTAGCTTTATACAACACCATATAGGTTGTGAAAAATGATGCCACATGAAGCTAAGTGTCACATGATGTCGTTTGACGTTGTAAGAATGTGCTTTGTAGACTTCTAAAAATTAATACAACATTACTTTTATAAGTAGAAATAGTGTTTTTAATGACAAATAGACAGCAGGAGAATGGACAATATATTAACTAAACTACAGTGGTGGTGTTTGATAGCTTTTTAAAATGAGAGACTAATGTGATAATTTGTCAAACCATAGGGGGTCTTAAAGAATTTAACTTAGTATTGTATAAAAGGGAGTGGTGAAACACTAAATGAGATAATGCAAAAAAGAAAGAAAGAAAAGGAAACCATAGACTTTGAATGAGCATAATTAAAAATTCCCATTTAATAGAGTCATAAGATTTATAGAAAAAATGTTCATTTTAAACCTCAACATTTTTATTAAAATTTGAACTGTAACGTTTTGAAGATTTCAAATTGAATTCATTTTAAACCTCAACAATTTTATCAAAATTTGAATTGTAATGTTTTGAAGATTTCAATTTAAATCTAATATAAATTTTGACAAGATTAATCATTCACCAGTTAAATGTTATGTCATCAATAGTGTGGCATTGTTTACTATTTTTTCAACTTAATATAGGATTCCATTTCCACGTAGCTAAGTAAGGCCCACTATTAGAATTTGAAAATAATAACCTTAATACTTAACTAGGATTAAGATCTACTACTACAACTCACCCTCTCCTTGTTCACACCTTTACCCCCTCTACTCTCATCAAAATCCTTGCTTCCATAACCAAATCTTCTCCTATACCTGTCTCTTCAACCTAAAACCTTTCAAAAATTCCCTCTTTAATGCTGCACTTAAACTCTCCAAGTGATGAATACTTTGGTCACAAGCGTAAGCTCTAGTGGATCCTTCTCTACTATTATACCTATTAAACCCTAACCTTAACCCTTTCGTTTGATTAAAGCTATCAAAATCATGATCCAATTGCTTCCAAACCAACTTGTAGCTCTTTCTATTCCTATGCTCATCCTCTATAAGTTGACATAAATTGTATAAACTAGATGAATATATGGTGGAATAGGAGGACACTAACCCTTTCCTTACATTATTTGATTTGTAATCGAAAGATCTATAAGATCGACTTGTATTCAAATCTTGAGTCTAAGCCTGAACTTGAGCCTGATCCTGAGCCTTTATTATTATAGGAATCAAGATTATAGCTAAAACTCAATCACTTCATTTCATTGAATTATAACGCCTGACAATATAGCTAAAGTAAAATGATTTTTATTACAAAAGAAGAAGGAGTCATATTTGCCCGGGCTTCATGTCAAGATCACATATTTGACATAAAATTTACCAATCTCCTTAACTTTGTATGAGGAGAAAACTATAACAAAAATAACATAACAAGGCACCATATACAGACCAAGTTCGATAACTAGACTACAAAGATAAGACTACCTTTTTGGAATAGAAAGACAGATAGCTACATCAACTGTGACACTAAAGGTTTAGTGGGTATGGAGTTTAAAGGAGGCAACTAAAGGGAGGAAAGATTAGAGTTTATAAAGGAATTCTTTTAAAGTTTTTTTTAAATGTTTTTAAAAAGTTAGGGTTCAAATTAAACGCTTCAAAATGTTAGGGTTTAAGTTATATTCTGATTAAAACATTGAGGTTCAAACATTAGGGTTCAAATTAACGCTTAAAAATGTTATGTTTAGAATAAGCAATTTTGCCTAAGATTTATAGAAAAGTAGAGGGATTTGTAACCTTTGAGATCAAACATATAAAGGTTTTATTAATTTCCTTCAATAATTTTTTTGTTACCAAAAAATAAAATACCTTCAGTTACTATTGATGATCAAATCCTAAGACTTTTGAAAAAGGAATGCATTAAAATCATCAAGACCTAATGCCTTATTAGGTTTGAGACTAAAGAAAGCTTCCTTTACATCTGCTTTGAAAAAAAGGTTGCTCTGGAAAGAAAAAAGTTGAAGATCAGTCCTCTTAGGAATGATGCACTAAAGATGATTTGCTATTCTAATGGGGCAGTTGCTCTTCCTTAGTAGATCAAAAAAGCAATTCACTACTATAATCTTGAGCTGCTCTTAGTTACTTGAAACAATGCTTGAATCGTCGTTGATGTTAGTGATTTTGTTGTGGTTTCTCCTGTAAAGTATTGCATTATGAAAGAACTTGGTATTGAGGTCTCATTCTTTAAGTCAATTCAGTCTTAACTTTTGCTTAATCAAGGAATTGTGATGTGCTAAAGCTTATAGATAAGACCTTACCATTTCTTTCTCTTAAACTTTAAAGTTCTTATCTAATAGAGAAACTTGAAGGAGGTTTTAGGTAACATTGATATCTTCTCTTGTTCCTATTACTTTTCCACTTTTGAACCACTCAACTTTTTCATTTTTAGTTTTGATGACCTTAAATTTAATGGAACATAAATGTAAAGAGTATCCCTAAAAAGGGCCTTTAATACCTTTAATGGCAACATCAAAACCTGTAAAATTAAATAGAAAAGTATTAAATTTAAAAGGAAAATTCTTTTTTCCCATCCTGTGCTTAAATGAATCATCAATAATATTATGGTTAAAGATCAAATAGTTATTAAATCTTCCTAGAATTAGGAAAATCCTTCATCTATTGCCTATTAATCACAACTCTCTATATATAGTTTCTTCCTTAAGTGTCTATTGCTCCACTAGTTATGCCCTGAGTAAATAGGTTCCTTTTATATTTAAGGTCTAAAAGGGTTGCCTTATTAGTGTAAATTTTAAAATCTTCATTGTTACCATTAAAGATGGAAATGTTGATTTTTAATTCATTAAAAATATAATAACATTAAAATTCCCCACAACTTTCTAAGGTAAGCGGGAGTTATTACTAATAAATACTAAATCTAACTATAACTACTTACGAAGAGAGGAATTATTCAAAATATAGACAAAGGTGATATGAAAGCTTCAACTAGTAAGAGGAAAAAGACTTTAAGAAGAATAAACTTATCTGATTTAGAAATAAGTGAAACCAAAATTATAAAAGGGTTATCAAAACCTATAATGTGACCATTATATTAATGAAAAAGATTGTTAAATCTCGGTCAGGAATAGCAAACAAAAAAAATTATACATATCTAAGTTGTGAGATTTTATTTTATTCTCTGGCAAACCTACAAGCATTGGTTTGTAAGAAACCAAAATGTCCCTAGCAACTTATTGTTGGATAGGGTTGTTCAAACCCCCAATATTGCTTGCTACCTTCGAGAGCGGTAAAACTAACATGTTTTGGAGAATCCAAGAATGGGGTTAACTATTGAATCAATTATAAATCAAAATTTTAGGCTAAAAAATGGTAATTGTTCAACTCTAACTCTAAATTTTAACACATTTTGGTGGACCAAGATTCATATTCTCTTTTATGAAGACTCCTCTCAAATGTTCGTCTTTAGATTATCTTCGACTGTAACGTTTTGAATTTTAGGAGCTATGAAAAGTTCTTGATTTGAATCTTTTCCTTGTATCTAGCCAAGTCTTGAGCTCTTGCTTAAGTTAAGGTTGCTATTGATAACTCGGATGAATTTTTATCTAGACAATTTTTTTAATTTTCACCTAGTCTCATGACTTCTATCTTATCAGGAAGCTCTTTAATTAATTCACTTATATGTGTACTCTCGAGAAGACTATTCTTTTTAATGAAGTCTTGTTCTCATCTAGGTAAACTAATCTCTTAAATACACTAATGTGACTTAGTTCTTCTATGCTCTAGTATTTAGAGGTATGTTATAAAAACTTATCCAAATCAAAGATAATTTTTGGTTGAGTCTATATAGTTTTTGTCTTGCTTTCCACTTCATTAGGAATAAAGGTTTCCTACTGAAGTGCCAAATTCTCAATTATAAGACTTTGAAAATCCCCAATTGACTGTTGAACTTAAAAATAAACATATCAACGTCATTGATGAAAACTTATCAAATTCAAATATGTTCCAATTTGCTTCTTTCATCTCTAAACTAGGAGGAAAGAAAGGTGTTTTATCAAGAAGGAATTCAACAAAGTTTTAGAAAATTTAGTAACACCAACCTTTTGACCTTTAGGGGAGGAGAGACTACTAACTTGTCTTTTGAATAAGAGGTTAGCATAAAACACAAGGTTTGAAAAGAAGCATCATCACTTACTATTTTAGATCAAGAGAAAGTAGGAGAAGAGGAAATGAACAAGGAAGGACGAGTAAAGGTTGAACTAATAGGAGAAGAGGAAATGAACAAGGAAGGAGGAGTAAATGTAGAACTAAGGAAATAAGGAGCTAAGAATGATCCTTTAAAAGGAAGCGACAATTGAAGGAACACTTCCTTTAAGATAAAAGAAGGAATGAGGGATGAGGTAAGAGGGGACATGTGCAATTTAATTTGCACTTAGGAAAGGAAAATAATATTTCTAATTAAGTAGGCCTTAAGCTTAGAGTTAAGAATCACTAGAAGTTAATGAACAAGAAGAAGTTGACTAGTAAGCAACACATCAAAAAACAAAAACAAAAAAAAAGAGGTGAGAAAGATTCCACCTAAAAGAAAAACTTTTAACATAAAAAATTTAAATAAAAAGTAGAAACCTCAAGACTTATTAAGTTCCCTTTACAATTGATTAATTTGACTAGAAAAATTAATGTAAGTAAGAAAATACTAAGTTATAAGAGTCCCTTAAAATTTTATTTGTATATTTATACTATTGATAAATTATGAATTAAGAACTTTAATATAAGTCAAACATTTAAAATGATTTAGCATAAAGTAAATCTCATATTTTTCCCCATTAATGGTCCTTCATATGTTAAATCAAACCAATAATATCTTAAAATCTATTTTAAAATCAATTACCTATGTTTAGCACTTAAAATACTTCATATAAGTTAATTTACTTCAAAATAAATTACAATATAATATAATAAGATTGAAATAAATGAGATAATGAACTAAACATTTATATAATTTTGAATCTTAGCTGACACTTTTACTTTTTGACTTAATATTGTTTTATAAATGACTAGATAGTTACTTATTTGATAATTGACTTTGATTAATAATAATAGAATTAAAAAATCAGTTATTTTAATATATGAGGGCACTTTGGTACCGTAATTAAATGTTAGGGACTTGTTTGATGTTTAATTTTAAAAATATAATGTCTTCTGCATTGCATTGGACCTCGACGACTATAGAATGTCAAATGGGCTTCATTCGTGTTTTCAGGTAAATGCATAGGCCTGTGATCTGGCTCTTAAGGGCTCAAATTTCACCTACAATTGATTTACTAGAGCTCATCTCTATTCTTGTCGTGATCAAGTAAAGGGGCTAAAGGCCCATATCTATACAGAACGTATCATCATTCGGCTCGCAACTTCCTAGCTATATTTAATTCTTTGCCTTGAAATTCTAATAGCCAATTAACTGTTTGGTTCCCATACCAATTTCTGAATTTTGCCTTTACCCAAAACTGAAATTTACATAAATGGGGCAGCAGGTTGTTTTTCTTTTTAATTTCCTACAATAACGTTCATGATACGTTACGATTTCTAGCACATTGATATTGCTTAGGCTTAACATAGAGGAGATATGATAGTCAAAAAAGAAATGCGCAAGTTAATTTCTGTTAGAGTTAGAATATGTAACCAAAACAAAACCTCTTATCCACCCAAGTTTTTGACCTTCATAACTTGAAACCAACTACATATTTATATAATGTACTTTTACAGTACTAAATACATAATGAACTCACCGGTTCCCTCATTTTTGTTTTGCAGTTAAGAATTAGTTAAGGAGAAGGCTCGGAGATGTCAGCTGGAGGAATGAAATGATCCATGGAAAGGCCAGGGACATTGAACACGGCATCATCAATCCTCCAAAGCTCCTCCATTCGAGTCCTACTATGTTGCACTGTCTCTTCCTCGAACCGAAACACCGTAGCAATGGACCTGCCTTGATGAGCAATTAGCACACCATCCACGTCTCTGTAATCTCCAATGCTGCTTCCGATTGTAGTCTCCCAGTAAATGGTGTCATTTTCTGGGGTCTGTACCCTGGTGAGATGTGAGTCCTCTAAATATATTAGAAGTCCACTCTTCTGGCAGAAGTAGCCATATAATACATGCCTTAGAACTTCTGCTGGCCCTTCACTTCTTTCTACCACAGCTTCACGATCTGCTGCTACTTTTAGTACAAAGCAGTCATCGTCTCCAATTTGTTTCTCTCCCAAGCATTGAGCTTTTGCGAATAAGCTGGCTGTACTTTTTGGATCTAGGCCCTGCAATTAATTAATTAGCTAATCAGTATCAATGCTTTGGAGAGTTTTCAGATTGGTCAATAATTACCTAATGTTAATTTCTAGACTAATCTCCTTGCTAGGCCTTGCACAATGGTTGGCTTTGCTGGTGTGTGAATAAATTAGCAATGTAGGTAATTATGAGCTACCATTGAGTCAGTCTAATTACAGAAACATTCACATGTTTTCTTCCAAAACCAAATTGCCAGATGGGTTTATCTAATACAGTATTTAGGACTGTAGATGGATCGAAAGAAACACGAATAAAGGTTTACATTTTTGTGCTTTAAGATAACCAAGACAAGAAAACCCAAGGCGTTCACAGGATTGTAGCATAGAAGAAGGAAGATAGGGAAAGCTTTCGAAAATGCGCAAATAACAGAAGAATAGGAAGTCTATTGGATTTGAATAAAGTGCAAAACAAAACAAAAGATAAAGCAAAAGAGGATAACTAAGTGGCTTTGGCAAATGGCAATCCCAAGAAGAAGACGAAGATGTAGCAAAAACTCGAACTTTGAACAATGAATAATGACCGAAACATGACGTCAAAAACATTATCACGTGGCGTCCTAACTCTTTTAACTCGTCAAAGTTCAACAAAAGAAGTTCACTTGTCTGCTAAAGCAGTGGACAGTTTCTCTATCGCTGTCCGTTCTCAATTACCTTTCACCTTTATGGGCTTTGTATGCTTTCTTTTGTTTTGTTCGTTCATCTCTTTCTTTGTTTGTTAAATTTACTTAGGGTTAGCTTACAAGAAACTTCACAAACAAAACATCCCAAACATTTATGTTAAACTTAAATTAGTTATACCTGGATTATGCGACGAAGAGGGCGTTGTGGTCCCTTTGCCGCATGCGTACCGAGCCAGGGTGTATGCCGCCACACCGTCTTACCGTCGCTTCCGGCAATGACTTTGTTTCCTCCGACAGCCAACTCAAGAGACCACATCCCTGGCAACATTTGCCATAAAACAAAGCACCCGTTTTCACCACTTCTATTCCCCAAACTCTTAACATTCTTCCCGGAAGAAATCTCTGTCTCACAACGCACCATCTTTACCATTCCTGTTGCATACATGTTCTTCACACATTTTTGTTGTTTCAGACACCCTGTCGCCGCCAAATACTGTTGTATGATGTAATGTGCAATGGAGTTCTCCTGTTATAAACGACAACTGTTAATTGCCAAAACCCTCGTAACAGAAAAGAACCCATATTAGTTAGTGAAAACAGAAAAGAACCCATATTAGTTAGTGAACTTACTATAGGGGTGTCCTTAATGTGAATGCGATGAATGGGCTCGTTAACTAGCGGGATTGGAGCTAAAGGGCAACCCAAGACACCAAGCAACAGCCTCAAATCTTGTGTTTTGGCTGGGATGCTTCCATATGGTGTGGACATTGAAAAATGGTTTCCTGCTGATGAACCCTTTTGTAGACGGAACCATTCGCGAATGATTTCCCAAGAACTTTCCTTTTTGTTAGCTTCTTCTTGCATTTCAGGGTCGGGGCCTTCCATTAGAGGAGTCAAGGTTTGTGTGCACCATATCTGCTTCCTTCTAGATCGTGAACCCATGATTGTGAGGGAATAGGGTATTTCGGTTAGCTGTATCTATGGAAGGAATTTAAGAAGATATGATGAATTGGATGCTATTGTAGTGATGGTGATCAAAATGGTGGTGAGCTACCCATCATGACAAGGAGAGAAGAGACAAAATAAAAGAGACAGCTTATCTGTCCAACGGCAGAGGGTGGTGTTTTATTAGTATATAAAACCTGACTCATATTTTGTTGGGCCATCTTTTGCTTTATTCTTGTCTTTGGTTCTTTTCACTTTTAGACTGTATACCTTGAGGCTTGAGCTTTTGTCCAAGTTGAGAGAAAGATTGAGACATGGGGATTAGGCCATCTCTTTCTTTATGCTTCTTCTTGTATTTCTCTCCATTTGTCACTCCATTCAATAAGGTCTCTAGGGCTTACCTTTATTGGAATTTGATATCACAACATACCAATCAACATATTAAGATCGTGCCTTAAGATTATACTATGTTCAATTTTGAGGGTCTCGGCAAAAGCAAACACATAATTTCTTGTTTTACGCGGATGATTCAATGATCATGAGATAGCGTACTCGGATCTCTATTTTCAAAAACATATATAATGCTCTAGGCAATCATTATGTAAATGAAAATGGAATTATATATATATATAGCTGGTAAACCAAGCAATTTACGTTGGAAATCTGTATAATTTATATACATTTGTTTTCCTTCAATTATATAGCTTAAAATCCCCTCCCTCTGAAAAAAAAGGACCCAAAAAAAAAAAAAGAGATCCGTGATGCTAATAAACAATCTTTTGCTTATATGCCAAAAACTTATAATTACCGGGATTTGGCATCATAGACTCATAGTGCATAGGACTGAGTTTAGTGTGGATCAGGAAACAGTCAATCAAGTAGACTTACTGTGGACCAGGAAACAGTCAATCAAGCAGACTAAGTACCCTTTTTGTTTGATTTGGAAGGCAGCACGCGCATGTAATCTTTATTCTATGTCTCCAAAAACCTAATTATATAGTAGTCATGACGCCGGACAAGAAGAGAAGTTCTCCCATTTTTATTTTATTTTATTTGAATCAGATACCAAAATTATGAACAAAACAACACTGATAAGCATCAAAGCCTTTAACTTAAATTAACATAGAAAAGGTTGAACTGCATGTAATAAAATACAACCAGCAGAGAAATAAATGATGTGGTGGTGAGTCGGCGTCATGTTAGAGAGGCAGATGGATTTTGGAAGCCAAATTTACTACCTAACTCTACCTTACAACCCAACATCTTTTAAGTTTTATATCTATATGTATCTATACATATAATATGCTTTGAGTTGAAAGGATGAAGTGTGGCTTTCATAGCTAGGAAGTAGATATTGCAAATGAATGAAGATTCATATATTTTAGCCATATTCGTTAACCAACTGATTTGTACATTATGCTTTAGCTTTAAGAGTGCACAGTTACCCTATCTACTCCTTTAGTTACTTGTTCACGTTACCCCCCTTTCACACCTTTAATTTTAATTTTAATCCAATATTCAGACACACAATGTGCATATATTTTATTTTTCCTTTATTTTTAATTACAGTTCTCTTTTAATTTAAAGATTTTATACTATAATCAAGATGGTAAGTGACTCTCTTTATAAATTTAAGTTGGTTTTATAGGACCCTTCGTACTTTGGTCATTTTTACTTGTACGTCCAAGCCTATTACTAAATTCAAGGCCAGTTAGAGAGGAAAGAGAAACTGGTAGAAAGTTGATGTTTTCAGCCCAATTATGGGATTCATCCTCACAATCCAAGCCTGCTTTGCGTTAGTTAAAGCCCTTAAATATGTGGTCCACTCCATCAACATAAGAGGTTTCGATTTTCTAATTTGTAGCATTAATGCATCTACTTAGGTTCGACTAATTATATAAATAACAGACCAAAATTTATCAAATAAATAATTTATTTTGAAGCTTAAAAAATCATTTATGTAGTGGATCAAAAGTCGAGAAATAACAGAATTTTGTCCAAATATGTTTTGTCTGTTGTGGAAGTCGGCTTAATCTCTACCAATAATAACAAATTTACCTTGAGTACTATTTCTCAGGTGAATAGAGTGTGAACAGTGTGAACGATTGTACTGAAAAATCACATAAGGTAAATTCTCATGAAAGACTAAAGGTCATAAATGGTCCCATTTAAAACCCAACTTCCTAGATAGAATTTTCCTACAGATGTAATTTAATAGCACAATAATTCACTACAACTATATGCGATAATAACTATTAAATAGATAAATAAAGAACACCAGAATTTAATGAAGTTCAGCCAATTATGCCTACTTCCTCGAACACTATTAAATTGGTATTTCACTATTTTCAGGAAATAATACAAGTCAAATATTACAAAAGGAGAGAAGGATTTTTTGTCTTATGGAAAGACAATTTTTGGGATATCTTTAACTAAGGTGGGGAGGCTCCTTTTATGGTTTTAGGAACCTTTACCATTCCCACACATTTTCGATGTGGAATTGTGGAATGAGTCACAATATTTGACCACTCAACAAATCTCCACCTTGACGAATTTTACTTTTCAAATCTCTCACAAAATTCATATTTAGTAGTGTCTTCAAATGCACTTCAAAGTGCCCATTTTCAATTTTTAGCAATATTGATCAAGTCCAAACATTGTTGGAACTTGATCGTAGGTACCACCTTTGTCAACATATCAGTGGTCTTAATCTTCTGGATTGTTACTCCACCTTCTTCTGGAACCTCTCGTATAAAGTGATAAAGGACATCGATATGCTTCACCCTTGCATGGTAAACCTGGTTCTTTGCTAAAGGATAGCACTTTGACTATCACAGTGCACATTGATTTGCTTATGTTGAACCCCTAATTCTCTAAGCAATCCTTGAAGCCAAATTGCCTCCTTCAGAGCTTCTGTAGCTGCCATATATTCTGCCTTCGTAGTCGACAAAGCAACTATTGACTGTAAGGTAGATCTCCAACTGATTGGTGTATTTGCAAGAGTAAACACATAGTCAATAGTTGATTGACGTTTATCTAAATCATCGGAATAGTTGGAATCACAATATCCAATTATACATTGATTGTCTTGCCTATTCCGCTGAAATACCAAACCAAAATCTATGGTGTTAAGAATGTACCATAGAATCCATTTCATAACTTGCCAATGCTCCTTGCTTGGATCATGCATATACCTACTCACGATTCCTACTACTTGTGAAATGTCAGGCCTCGTACACACCATAGCATACAACAAGTTACCAACCGCATTCGCATACGGTACTTTAGTCATGTACTCTCGTTCTGCATCTTTCTTTGGAGATAAGGATGCACTGAGCTTTATATGAGGAGTGAGGGGAGTACTAACAGGTTTTGACTTTTTATTCATACCAAAACATTGTAGTACCTTTTTTTCTCAAATATTGCTTTTGAGTCAAACACAGTCTCCCTAACTTTCTGTGTCTACTTATCTTCATGCTGAGAATTTTCTTGGCTTCACCTAGACCCTTCATTTCAAACTCCTGATTCAACTGAATCTTCAATTTTTCAATTTCTCTTTGATTCTTTGAAGCTATCAACATATCATCAACATACAAGAGAAGATAGATATAGGATCTATCGTGTAGCTTGCGAAAATACACACAGTGATCGTATTTGCTTCTTGTGTACTTTTTCTCCATCATAAACTTGTCAAATTGTTTGTATCATTGCCTTGACGATTGCTGCAATCCGTACAACGATTTTTCAAGCTTGCACACCATATTCTCTTTTTCAGCAACTTTAAAACTTTCTGGCTGAGTCATATAGATTTCCTCCTCTAAGTCTCCATATAAAAATGCAATTTTTACATCCAATTGAACTAGTTCTATATCAAACTGTGCTACCAAAGCTAACAAAATTCGAATGGAGGAATGCTTTACAACTGGAGAGAAAAATTCATTATAATCAATTCCTTTTGTTGTTAGCCCCTGAAAAAAAAATTTTCGTTAAATTAAGCATAATAGTTTATGGAATAAATGCATAAGAATAAATTGAGGGCATTTTTGGCATGTAACTTAAGTACCAAAA
>JANQBM010000002.1:19469722-19485759 GCA_025594535.1 Erythroxylum domingense | reverse complement strand
TATAATTTCCTTATATTACAACTCACTAAATTAACTACGCATTATTACTGGGCATTATTACTGCGCATCGCGCAGTAATACTCTGCTAGTTAGTGAAAAACTATTAACAGGTAGTCCAGATTTCCGGTTTTATGCTTTGATCATAACTCATAATCAACGAGCGTTCGTTCAATGTTTCTGGTTTTGTGCTTGGTCAAAACCATGACTAATTTTATGAATATTATACCAGTTTCGGTATTGAATTGGGTGTAATAAATGCAAGTCTTAGTTATACAATCAATCAAAAGTGAAAATGAATAAACAAATAAAACACGAAAAATATACGATTTACTTTCTATATCTTCGAACAAGCTTTCAAACTTTCTTGATTACCTTCACGAAAATCGATATATTGAACTTCGTTAATGTCTTTCTGCGTCTCTTTATGCGTTAATCTCTTAACGGGTTAGAGAATCTGAACATTCACGACTTGCTTAAACAAACAATTGGAGATTTTAGCAACTATATATAGAAAATATATTGGGTCTCTCCATTACAGACTCAATGCATATCTAGTCCACACTCATTAGGATCCATTTTCTTTACTTAACTTCAGCCCATTAAATCAGATCTTTTATTGGACTTCTTTATTATCTTTAACCAGATCATATTCAATTCACTCGATCATAAAATCATGAAAAATTTTGAAAAATTGTAATTAATTATTGTCCAACTAAAGAAAATTACTAACAATCTTCCCCCTTGGACAATTAATTACAACAGTTCTAAGAACAACAAAAATGGTAAAAAAGGTTACGTCAAATCAATGTATAGATCAACCAAGTTTAAAAAACCATTTGATCGAAAGATAATAAAAGTCCATCATTTTGTCCTGTAAGGATTTCGATACCGAAAAATATCAAATGTATGCGTCATATACAACACAAATCTATTATAATCACATATATCTAATATCTTACTAACATGAATGAGAAAATGGAGTGTGACAAACTAAGATGATACCTGTATGATTTGAAATGTATCATCTTTCTGTTTGTAGATGTCAATTTTTTTGAACTTTATGCTAAACTAATCCAGAGAAATTCGTTTTCTCTCACTAAATGCTAGACAACATTAGAGAAAACCTTTATGGGATTAAATGCTTATATCCTCTTATGTAATATCATAACCATGGATTTATATGTGTATCTATATGTGTCCTGATAATATAGGCTCAAAGTCAATTTGTATATATATGCCCAATGATCATTTACAATGCTTAAGATCGACACAGATCTCAAGACTTTCACTTATATCATGACAATGTATAACAACTTGTATGATTGAGAACAAAACGATGATCACCTATATTGATTAAACATACTGTCATAATACATGCAATACCTAAATATATCAAGAGCAAGCACAGTGATCTCTAACTAACAGTGTCTAAAAACTTTAATACACCCATGCTATATACATGTCTCTAAAAAACAAGTGGGTTAAAATCCTTTAGTCAAAGGATCAGCAAAAATATCCTCAGTACTCATATGCTCCACCTCAATGCTACCTTTTTGTATCAATTCCCTTATGATCAAATATTTGACCTCCAAATGCTTAGATGCTGTGATGTTCTTATTACTATTACTGAGCAATACATAAGAAAGATTATCATTATATAATCGAGCAAGTCTAACCTCTGACAACTTAGAAATTAAGTTCCTGAGCCAAACCACATAGGAAGCAGCCTCATAGCATGCCATAAACTCTGACTGCATAATCGAGGTGTCGATTTTGTGAGGGCTGAAATGGGTTAAACAAAATTTTTTAAAACCAACAAGAACCTATTGATTTTGTCTTGCAACTAATTCATAAACCAAAATAGCACAAATTAAAGCATATAAACCATTATACCTTGAACTTGGTCTCTAAACCTAATAGAATATATCACGGTTTCACCTCCCTGCTCACGACTTCAGCTCTTTACTCATGGCTTTACCTCCTTTGCACCAAATGAGATGCACTCCAAGGTTTCCACCAGAGATCGATTGGAAAGCCCAATGTTTCCCTATGCTAGATAGTACTTCAATGGCTTATCTTTGATCCTAGAAAATCTCCAAAATAAACAAAAGGGTGGGTGATTAATTGCTCAACATATGAGCTAAATGGCAAAGCTTTTTTGGTCTTGTAAGAAGGATGAAGTAAATTGACAGCCTGGAGGAAGGCAAAAGAGAAAAGAAAAAGCTGAAAACCGTGGGAAAGAAGAAGATTAAAAACAGCTGCAGCTGGAAAATCACACCAAAAATGCCGAAAGTCCTCTCCCTTTTGGACAAATTGGGGTTAATTAAAAGTCTCTTTAATTTTCTAAAATGCCCTTATGTAAATAAAGCTAAGAAACAAAATGAAACAATAACTTAGTCATGAGCCTTTAAACACATCTTTATATTAATTTCATGGACACCTTATGTTTTTACAAGGTTGGCCATGCAAATATTCATTTAGGTAGTCACTTTGCCATTTATCTCATGTTTCAAAATAATTAAACATTTGGCCCTATTGCTATACAACTATACCATATAATTATATCCATTATTTTTCTAAGCATTAAATTTATATAACATGTCATACATATCAAATAAATTTATCTAGGATTAAATTTGTTATCTAATAACATTTATTCTAATACTATATGACAACCAAAATAATTCTAACACTTATAATTAATTTTATCCTCATATTTATATCTCCATATGATATACTAGAATAATTGCCCTTTTCTATTCAAATCTTTTCTGGTGTGACCCATTGGGATCTATATCATGTTGACAATAGAATTAAAACCCCTATCATAAATGGTATCTAGCAAAATACATTATAATTACTCAAGTGACACAGATGATAAGTATTGTGGCATTATCTGTATAGCTAAAGTAAATCCCCATGTCAATTCTCTTGTCTCATAATATCATGAATAAATGCAAGATTGGAATATATCATTCTTGCTAATTTATTCTTTCTTGATTTCTAAATTAAATCGTAAATATGATTAACTCCTTAATCATATTGCATGCATACAATATTACTTTATCAAGGGCCTATAGACATTATTGCTCATATCATATATGAGGGACAATAGTATTCTTGATGAATAGTTATCCTCTACACAAGTCACACATACTGTGGCATTATCTGTATAGCTACCTGTTACAGTTAGCGTTGGACAATGTCAACAAATACACATTTCTCATATAAGAAAATGAATATCTCATACCATAGAATTCAAGACACGTATGAAAAATTAATAACATAAACACAATCCTAATAATGTTTCATTTAGGGTCTATAGAATACCATAATCTCCATTATGTATCTGTGTGATTAAACCGATAACTCCTTATCGAATGGTTTGTAAAACATCCCATCATTTAATCCACAAACTAATCTTTTAGTGGTTACTTAATATTCCATGTTAATTATCAAAATTAGCGACATTTCAGAATAATCATTATTTTCCATTACAGAGTTCTACAATCTAAGTCCTCAACTCGAATAATCCATAAATAATGAAAACTTATGGAACAAAATGATATAAACCACCCAATTCATGAACATAACTGTTAGAATACAACCATCTAATAATTGGCTTCTAGATCATAACACTAACACGAGGAAGTCACCAATGTCTACTTGACACTCTTCCATGATACTGCACCATCTACTCACACAAAGATGTACCTTGATGTAGACTTTCTATCATCTGGACACATAGTAAAATCTGAATTCGTATAACATATAAGGTCTAGATTGTTTACTTTTCTGAATGTTAACATATAATCCTTAGTTCTCTTTAAATATCTCAACACTCGTTTGATGCATTCTAGTGGTTTATTTCTAAATTAGCCAGATATCTACCCAACAGTCCAACACTAAATGCCACGTCCGGTCTAATGCACACATGGAATACATTATGCTGCCAATAGCACCAAAATAAGGCACATTCTTCATAGCCTCTCTCTCTCTCTGTATCATTCTTTGGACATTGTACCAATGATAATCTCTTACCATGAGAGATAAGTGTTACAATCGATTTACAATCAACCATATTAAATCTTTGCAGCACTCACTTAATGGATGCTCTCTATGAGAGATCTAACAATTGTCAAGACCTATCCCAGTGGATTTGAATACCTAGGACAAAAGATGCTTTAACAAGGTCCTTCATGTCAAAATGCTTGGCCAAAAGTTGCTTAACCTCATGCAGCAAAGTCAAGTCATTTGATGCGAGCAAAATATCATCCACTTATAAAAGTAGAAAGATAACCTTGGTCCCCTTATCTCGTAATACAAACATCTTTCTATTTATTTTTTATAAAGCCAAAAGAAGTAACAACCTCATCAAACTTAAGTTACCTCCGTCTGGAAGTTTGTTTCAAACTATATATTGATTTTCTCATTTTACAAACCTTGTCAACTTTTTTTATCCTAGAATTCTTTAGGTTGTTCCGTATAGACCTCTTCACAAAGGTCTCCATTTAGGAAAGCTATTTTAATATTCATATGATATAGTTCCATATCATAATAAGTTACTATTATCCTAATCACTCTAAATGCATCCTTAGAGGATATAGGAGAAAAGGTAACATTAAAGTCAATACTTTCTCTCTGAATGAACCCTCTGGCAACCAACCAAGCTTTAAACTGCTCAGCTTTACCCTAAGAGTTCTTTTTGATCTTGTAAATCCATTTACAACTAATATATTTGTAGTTTTGAGGCAAATCAACAAGCTTTTGTATCTTATTATGTTTTATAAATTACATCTCATCCTTCATTGTATCCTACTACAAATCTATATAAATCCAGAAACAGCTTTTGTAAAAGCAATTGGATCTACAACTTGTCTAATATCATAGTCTTGTTCACCTAAATAGATTATGTAATCAAATGAGATAATAACTCTTCTCACTCTAGTGGATCTTCTTAATTGAATCGGTTCTCACACCTCAGGAACCTCAGTTTGTACAGGTATGGGTTCTTGTCCTTGTAATGGCATGTATTAGGACCTTGATCCACCAATTATGACTATATGAGTGATGGATATGAAATAACTGTAGTATCTACCCTGCTATCATTTGAAGGGTGAGAAGGATCACCCTTATCATAGACATCATACTTTAGAAACTTAGCTATTTGTGATTCTTCTATTCTAGACCCTCCTTCTTTATAGTAAAATATGTATACTTTTGAGTGGTCAGGCTATTCAACAAAATAGCAACTAGTGGAACAAGAATGCAACTTAGCTTCATAAGGATTATATAAATGTACATCATTAGGGTAGCCCCATATATAAATATGGGCAAGGCTAAACTTCCACCCTTTCCAGATTTTAAAAGGCATCTTCAAAACTGATTTACTTGAGACCCTGTAAAGTATGTATATGGCAGTCTTTATGGCTTCAACCTAAAGGTAATCTAGTAAATTAGTTTTGCTCTACATTGACTTTATCATGTCCTTTAGGGTGCGATTATGCCTTTTGGTTATACCATTTTGCTCGGGACTACCTGACATAGTGAACTAAGCCACTATTTCACGTGATTCTACATATTTAGCACCCTTTTCTTATCTTGAAACTCTATGTTTGCCATAATATTCACCTCCAATGTTAAATCTGACAATCTTAATGGACCTTCTCAATTGGTTCTTAACTTCAGCCTTAAAGATCTTGAATTACTTAAGAACTTCATACTTTTCTTTAAGTAAGAACACAAAATCATAACGAGAATAGTCGTTAATAAATTTCAAAAAATATCTTGAATTGCACAAGGTAGCTTTATACAGTTTAGATATATCTATATATACGATGTATAATAAGCTAGAAGCACGAGTTGACCACTTTTTGTTTATTTTGGTTAACTTACTCCTGTAACAGTCAACACACATTTCCAAATCATTAAAATCTAAAATTAGGATAATGTTTATGTCATAACATGTATGACTTATCCGTTATCAAGGGTCTCCTTATAGTAAATTGTTCAGTAATATATGAAGAAGCGTACATCTTATAAAGGGCAAGACATATTTTATACAAACCATATGACAAGAAGGCATTACCAATATGTTTTTCATTGAAAGATAATAGTAAAATAGAAGCATCAATGAGAAAACTATAACCTTCTTTGTCTAAAACTAATACAGAGATCAAAATTTGCCTAAAAGATGGTATATAAAATGTGTCATGTAAAATAAGAACAAACCCTATATCAAGGTTCAAATATACATCCCCTACAAAAATTACATTAATTTCTTTATTATTACCCATCATCAGTTTTTTCTCCCCTCTATTTGGTTTTCTCTTCTATATGAATCCCTGCATTATAGAGGCAACATGATTAGTGGCTCTACTATCTATCCACTAAGAACTTGATATGTCTATAGCGAGAGTAGACTCGTGGATCATACAAGCCAAGAAGTTATCTGATAGTTCTTACTTTGCTTTCCAAATTTTATATTTATAACAATCCAACTTTTTGTGTCCCTTCTTCTTACAGAAGGAGCACCTCATATTCTTTACATCTAAATGACCTTTAGTAATACTGGACTAACCAAAAAAAACTTGTGAAAATAGTATAGATTTCTTACTTTTAAATCTCAGGAGTTTTACCTTTACCTTTCACTTGATTGCATGCAATATTGTATGGGCAGTATTCTTCAGCTTCTCCTCTTCAACAACACATCAGGTAATAAAACCATTGATGTCCCAAACCTCATCTTGAGAGTTGTACGTTGTAACCAGAATATCAAACTCTGTGGAAAGTGTATTCAAAACTTGGTGAACAATACAAGCATCAGGAATGTGAATATTTAATGCCTTTAACTTACTCCAGAGGTGGACCATCCTAATGATGTACTCCCTTACTCCTCCTTCTCTTGTATACCTCATGGAGAATAATTCCTTCATTAAGGTACCTATCTCAGCATTAGAAGATACCTTGTATCTCTGCCAGGCATTGTTGAGGAAGTCCCTTGTTATAGTTGTATCTAGAAGTCCACTGAACATATGGTTTGGAATTGATCTCTTTATGGTCAAATAACACATCCTATTAGACCTTTCCCAGTCTGCATATTTTTCTTTCTCAGACTCTAAACTGAGAGATGTAGGGGCAGATGGCCTATCTCTAACGATGGCCATGTTAATATCTACCATCTCCAAAGTCAGGGTTTCAATAGTAACATTGTTGTTGTTTACAGAAAAGATGACAGAAAATTGACAATGTAATGATAAGCACAAATGTAAGATAACAATAATACTCAAAGCTACAAAATAGTATATATACCGAGAATCTTATCACACATATCATGAAACACCTGTGGGCTGAATATATAATACATATAGATAAGACCTCCACATAAAAATGATTAAGGTACACACCATTAACTCTTATGATTCTACTACCCGCAGGTAAATAGATCACTCAAGCAACAATTTTCCTCCATCATATGCCTTCATGCACATCTCAAATTTTCATATTAGGTCAAAACTTGTGGGCAAAATAACCAAATACAAGACCAGAGACATCCCCAAACATGTATACAGAGCAATTCAAATACTAACTTGAAAAGTCACTGTGGTGACTACATTTTTATTAGTACCTAAGTGGATCCACAAGCACAAGCAATACACTTGTATGTTGTCCTCACATTTTATATAGGCATATAATATGTGAAAATGTACCATCAATAAATGCAAAATCCTTATGCACATTCACATTATCACATATTAGTGCTGAAAACATTATCAATTAATTTCATTTAAGAATTCATCACAAGGAAAATCTCAATCAAATTGATAATCATGCAATACCAAATAACAAACATATCATATGGGATACCAAAGCCACATGTACCTCCTTTATTTAAAGTCCAAAGCATGAAATTGCATTCAAAATTGCCTTTAATAACCTTAATTGGTTTTTTTGAAGTTAAACTTTATTTATCACCAATGTAATAAATCTACATAAATTTAAAAAAACCCTCACCTTATAAATTCACAAAACCCCAAAACTGATCCAAGATAACTTGAGGGACCATTTTGTGAATTCTGAAATTTTTAAGTTTTTTTCCTATAATATGCTGACATTAGTATTGGGCATGGTTGGAGGGAGTGTGTAATGCATGCATCAGTCCTGACATGCCCTTGGATGTCTAAGGTGTGTGTGCGACACACATCGTATGCACACAAATGCCCCCAAAACGTTTAGGCCGTATATGATTCACGCGTCGTACACCCAGCATATGTCGAACATGCATCTCTTCCTACTAGTGCCAAGATGTTGGTGCCAGGATGTGCAAGTCGTTAAACTCACGTGTAGTACATACATCCAACGTTCTCTCATTTCTCTCTCCACAGTCATCAAAAAAAGGTAAATTTTCGGTGAATTTCAGGCAGTGTTTTTCCTCTTAAAGCCTATTTTCAACCATTTTTCAATGCCAAACTCATTCAACATTAATTCAAGCAACAATACGCAATTTAAAAAGAAAAGGTTGATTGATATCTTTATAAAGAAATTAAAAAACTCCTTTCCAATTCACACAACCATGTAATTGCTATGATACCATATGTAATACGTAACATGAGCCTTAGTTACACCCTCAGGATCAAACGTGAAAGTGAATAAATGAAGAAATTCCAAAAAATACTTGATTTACTTTACATATCTTTGAACAAGCTTTTTTTTTTAATGCTGAAACCTTCAAACTTTCTCCACGACTTTTATGAAAGTCAATCACCTGAACATCGTTAACGTCTTTTTGTATCTTTCTTAATGTACGAACCTCTTAATAGGTTAGAAATTCCAAATGTTCATGACTTACTTAATTCGACAACAAGAAACCTTAATAACTATATATAGCAACCATATTGGGCCTCTGCATCAAAGCCCAATGCATGTCCCGCCCCAGACTAATTAGGGTCCATTTTTTTCACTGGACTTCGACCCATTAAACTAAATCCTTTATTGGGTTTATTTATTATCTTTAACTAGATCAAATTCAATTCGCTCAACCGTAAGATCTTTAAAAAGTTAAATATTGTCCAACTTAGAAAATTACTAAAATTTAATTCTAGTATGTTATAGTATTGGTATTGATTAGGATATGATTTTGAGTAATTTTTAAAATTATAAAATAGTCTCTCAATATATTACGTTATATAATTTTTAATTTTATATCAAATAGATCTCAAAAATTATAATAATATTAATTTAAAATAACAATTTTTATTTTTTATCATTATTACTTTTCAATTATTTCACATATAAACAATAACCATAATTAATATAAGGAAAAGATTGTTTAATTATCACACATATATAAAACTAAAAATACTACAAAAGTACTTAAAATGGTATAATTTACAACATATAGTTAATAATTACAACAAAACATCATATATTAAGAATAATATAGGTCCATAACTCGTTAAGCGTTACAACAATAGTTTATGTCGAAGAGCACAATAAAGTAAAAGTGAAACTTGAAATAAAAATACCTACAGTTAAAATTTTTTTTAAAGCGCATATATAGAGTTTGACATATACATCAAATATAAGTGAAACTAAAAGAAAAGAGCAAAAATGAAAAACTTGGAACTTTATTTAATAGAATATTTGCTCAAATTGCAATAACCTTAATTTTTATTTGGTACAAAGTACTCGTTATTAAAAGGAGTCTTATCACCACTATCATTCAAATTAATTGTATCAAATAATATGTCAATACTTTATTATTTAAGATTATCTTTTAGGTGACTCTCATTTATGAAACTTGGTTCCTAAAAAATCCAATCTACTAAAAGATCAATATGATAACAACATACATTTCTCAAAGCTTTGAGTTGTTTTGAACAAAGAACAAATCGTTAATCTTTTGTGTTTCAATCTATTTCTTTTTTAGGAATGGATGAATTCAAATTTTTTCTAATTTCTTTCACACCCAGTTATACTCACATATTGATTCAGAATTCAGATTGTAAACATTTGTAATTCTGGAACACTACTTCCATATTGGTCTTACTAAGCAACTGTAAGATAACATAATCAACCTTATACACAAAATAAAGTAATAAAAAATTCAAATGATTAACAAAAATGAAGAAATATTTGCTTGGATTAAGTTATCTTTTTGGCGAATTACACTGGGAATCTCAAAATTACAGCATGCATCCTTGTATGCATCTATTTTTAAGCTAAAGAAATCTTGCATCATCTCACGTGCAATAATTATTATGATAGTTAAAAACGTTCCCTTATTAGCTTTAGCTTTATTTGTAAATTTTGGTCTAAAATAGATATTATGATAAAAAAATGCCCCAGTAGTAAACAATAAAAAGTAAAATTGTCTTTTTCATCTTTTATTGATGGCTGCAAGATAAGGTGTATAGAAAGAAGATCTATTTTCATATTAACCTTTATTGTTTCTTTTTCCCTCCCTAAATCATTATGATAATCACATATTGTTATCTTCTCATCATTATTATCCAAACAAAGTACTCTTATTAAAGGCTCACAAACTCAGAAGATAATTGACAATAGGATCAAAATTCATGATCGTCAAGTATAATGTTGGAAACTTCCATTCTAGCATTAGACCTAGTATATTGAGATATAACCTACTTATCACTTGTTTCTTCTTTATTAGAACAAAACACTAAAGTAATAAAAAAATTAGTTGCAAATCTTGTAATAATAGGATGAAACAAATTCTACTGAAACCTCTTCTCATCAAATTTAGGATATATGCAAGATTATAGATGAACTTGGTGACTTTTTTGCTTTTTGTGCAGTTTCATCATTGATATGGAATTATCTAATATCTCCTATATTTTTTAACATTAGGTCAATACAATATGCAACATTCTTAGTCCAGTAAAAACAATTATACTTACTTTGTAACCTTCTTTCAACTGCTTTATAAGCAAGAGTCATTGTCAGTAATAAACTATACAATATTTTGAAGCCCAATTTTATCCACAACTTTATCAAATATCTTAGACAGAGTATTGACTTTTTTAACAAGGCTATATGTATCAATAGACTTCAAAAACATCGTCCCTTTAGCAAAATAAACCAAAAAAATTATTACCAGGCTCATGTCTTCTATTTATACAACCACCACACATGATTAAATAGCTATAAAGTTACCAAGTCATTCTTTTTTCATTCAAATAACTTTTTATTTCACTAATAAAGTTGGATAGAAGATTACTTTTTTAGTCATCAATTAAAGGAGCTTTATATTCTAGACCATAAGAGGCAATTGTATCCACTATAGACTGGTAATAATAAGATTGAGCAACTTTGAATGATATACCTGTATCATACCACCATCTAGCCATTACCATGTCTACATTATGAGCTATTCCTTTAGATTATAAGGCACTCAAAATTGAAGGTTGAAAGACACATATCTTCTTATTTTCCTCATATTAGGTGTAACAATCCCTTCTTGTTAGGTAGGAATACCAATTTTAACATTCCTAATATCATCTTGAATACCACAAAAAGAACTTCTGCTACCAATTTTGTAGTTTAGTCTTTATCTTATATTTTTCATATTTTGATATTCTTCAAGCGAAGTTTTCATTTATTATTTCACGTCATAACTAACTTTTTTACAAGGCCCCACATCACCTTCAATCCCTGCTAAATGCTTTTTTTATCCGGTGATTCCCCGACCTTCCAAATGTTAGTTGCAATACAAACAAATAATATAGTTCTTTATACTATGAGCCAATCTAACATGAACCTAAATTGTATCTTTGAATCTTCTTAAATTTGAAAAGGTTGAATTATTATGAGTACTTGAACTTCCTTCTATTTATCTGTAAAAATAAATTCAATTAAATAAGTACAATATACTAAAAAAGATATCATATGCAATTCTTAGTTATAATAATTTCTGCAATGAAAATAACTACTTTCTCAAATTCTAGGTAAATCTAAATTTTCTTTCCTTTTTTCTTCAGAAGATTGTCATCACTTCATTGTTTACATTAAGAATAATAGCGATATAATAATATTACATACCATTTTCCAGTCAGTACTGACTGAAATGGTATGAAATTCGGAACGAGATCCTCTGTTTTTGTTAGGGTGTTTCAATCCTGTGTTATTTAATTTTTGTCCACACATTTGTGTGGATCTCACATAAATGTGTGAATGAGATTTAATAGAACAAGGTAGAAATTGATTAACTAGAACAAATGATCTATTCCCATAAAATCCCTAAGTTTGCTCGTAACTCTTAATGACAACAACTAGTCCTTGAAACAATCCAACTTGGATTTGGCCATTTCTTCAATCACTCCTAAGTCCACAAATTTGACAATGCCTCTATGAATTAGAGAAAATAGGCTAGTTTGTAGGTGTTGGTAATAAAATAAATTAATTATTTTAAATATGAGCATTCAATTATCTTTTTATGATTTTACCAATTTAAAAAAAATAAGTGGAATTGTTAAGTTATTTAAAATTCTCAAAATTTGCAAATGTCTTAAATTGTCTTTGTTTCAAATGAAATTTGTGATATTTTTAGTTTTTCTTTGGATGATTTTTATATATTTCTTTTATAAAATTTAAATTTGGTGATACCATTAATAAAATAAATATTATTAAACGATTATCCCTTAAAAGTGTAAATTGTATGCATCATTTATTTTTTAAACAACTCCGTAGACGAAAATTCAGGCTCCTAAGTAATCACCACTGTTAAAATAATGATTGGAGAAATATAGTGCCTTAGACTTTGCAGCCACACTAATTGAGTAAAAGTGATCACAGATAATTTAAAATTGCACATAGTTATAGTGTGTACGGAATATGAAGAAAAACGAGTGCCAAATTCTTCAAGAACTCAAACCTTGATCTGCAGACCTTTTGCCATATTAAGGAAATGCTTATGGTTAATCAGGGACAAACTAGAAGCGCAGTGGGGCTAGCCTTGGACTGGAACTCAACATAACATCCACAGAGGATTCACAGTATGTTGACATGATAAGTTGAGCAGAAGCAGGAATAGAAAACTATTAAGCTGACTAACATCTCCGCAGCTAGGCAAAGAATATGAATTCTCTGTTGTCCCATCACTCTAGCATGTAGCGCCTTTTAGGTTCTCCGTTCTTTAATCTATTTTTTCTTTAAATTCCCAAAAGAAAAGCAACCTGAAAAACCTGTTCTACCAATGAAATTGATGACTCCATCTACGAACAAACAAATGCAAGGCTCAAATTCAACCTGAAGAAAGATTCCTATACCTGCTAATTAGTAGTGGTTCCCCAGTCAGCCAACATGATAAAGAAAAATTACTGACATTTTTTCATCCCAGGACAAGAAGAAATGTCTTATTATGTTAATAAATGAATTATACTTAAAATTTGTACACTTAATGCAATAAATTGATCACCCAAAATGAAAGGAGTGACCTAAAAATATTCAAAATCTATGTAAGAAGAATGATTAGCTTGTGGGCTACCAGAACCAATGTTTTTATCCCCTCCGACATCAGCCGCCTTGTTCTCTGATGGTGGCGCCTCTTTGCTAGCAAATTGAGAAAAGTCTACAGGTTCAGGAATATGGGGAGGCACTGCACTTCTGACTAAAGCCCAGTTCACTCCTTCAAAAAATGGATGTTGTTTTATTTCTGTAGCACCTCTTTTGTAGGCAATACGTTTCTGTGGTTCTTTCACAAGCAGACCTCTAATGAGGTCACGAGCCACAAAGCTGACTTGTGGGGTGTCTGGAAATCTCAGTGGCTGCCCAACAACATTGAACAACGTTGCCCTGTTTCCTGAACCTTTGAAGGGTGTTGTCCCGTGCAGCAACTCGTACAAGAATATCCCAAATGTCCACCAGTCCACTGCGCTCCCATGACCCTCACCTCGTATGATCTCTGGGGCCAAGTACTCGTGCGTACCAACAAACGACATGGATCTCACATTTGTTGGCTCTGCCATTAATTCTGGGAGAGGACCACCTGCCACCAACGTCCCAAAGTCTGATTTTGATTTGCGACTCTTTTTACTTGGCAAAATTCGTGGGAAGAATGTTGATGGCTGCATACAACCATGGACTGCATATTCATCATCCAAAATCCCCGCACCTCCACCATTGTTGCCTTCACGTATAGACGATGACTTCACCAGAGTTGGGCTTACAGAGCAACGGAGGGACAAATCAAAATCTGAGAGCATGATATGTCCCTCATCCCTCACCAGAACATTCTCTGGCTTCAGATCCCTGTAAACTATGCCCAACATGTGCAGATATTCAAGTGCCAACAGCACTTCTGATGCAAAAAACCTGTTGCCAAAAACTAGCAGCATAAGATAAACACACACACACAAGAGAGATATATGTGTGTTTGTGTGTCTATTCTAATTCTACGATTGACGCCACACCGATTACGAGCGAGCATAAACAATGTAATGCTGAACTACACAATTAAAGGTTACTATTTGAGTAATGCAGTACACAAGAATTATGTATGTCTAACTGTTAGATCATGTTGGATTTGTTTTCCTGTTCTTTTTGGTACTGGTGTTTTACTCAACTTGGAACTGTACTGTCTTGGCTTGATAACATGATTGAGCATGAACTCTTATCTCTATTTGTAGAGAACCATGGTGAACACCAAATCTGTTGTACGAGAACCCGGCAAGATTGTAGTATATTATTGGCATTCCATATAGCAAAAGTATGCAAATAAAAGAGTTCAGAGTCTGTTAGGCACAGTGTGCAAGTGTATACACTCAAATCTCGATTAACTTCTGCATATAAAAATGTAGACATCATAAAGGAAATTTCTACACATAAAAATCTTAATAAGCACACAATCCAGTCTCAAATTCTGTGACATTAATGCCAAATCACGTAACTAGTTGTCAATATGATATTTTGTTGTGCCTGGCAGTTTCCCGAATCTCGACACTGAAATGCCTTGTCTTAGTGAAAGTTAGAGCAGAAAAAGATAGAAGCAAGGCTTTCTTGAAACGAAAAGGTTTAAATGATGAATCTGAAGGAGGTTTAGACCACATATACCTTGCTGCTTCCTCGGTAAAATATTTGTTTGGTTGTCTCTGCCGGAGAGAATGGAGGTTGCCTCCACTGCAAAAATCCATCACCAAGCAATAGAACTTATCGGTCTCAAAATAGGAATACAGAGTCGGCAAGAATGGATGATCAAGAAGTCCAAGAATCTCCCTCTCTGTCTGTGCTCTCAAAAGCTTGTTTCTGCTAGCAAGAGAGGCTTTGTCCATAACTTTCATGGCAAAGTAAGTGTTAGTTCCCCTTAGTTCAACAAGATAGACACTCCCAATATCTCCATATCCAAGTCGTTTTAGCAGCCGAAAGTTGCTTAGACCGATCCCACCTTTGGCATTGATCGTATTGATGGCATCCCATCTAATGTCACCACCTGTGTGTGGTCTGAGGTGTGCACTTGTGCTCTCTAGGCTGTTGCTACGATTGCCAAGGTTGTTATTGTTGATATTGGAACTAAATGTCTTGGAATCATTCGAATTTGTGTTGGCCGAAGGGTTTGGTCGTTGAGGATTTGATGGGGCTCTCGTGTTATTAGAAACATGCTTGACCAGTGGATCCATCTTTTTGGGATCAAAGACGGGATTAGTAATCACATTATCTGAAACCTTGGAGAAAGCAGGTTCTGCTGATGAACTGAAACCATCTGTCTTCCTGGGATATTGACTAGAAGAAAATTGTTTACTTGTGTTTCTGGATTCACATTCTGCTTCTTCTGCTGTAATATAGCTCATCTGATGAAAGACAAGAACAAGAAATTACAAGGATTGTAAATAAAGCAGGCGAGGCTGGAAACCAGAATTAGTGTATAAGCCTAAGATGAGAAGCATGTGTGAATATATTCATAATCCATATCCAATGGAACAGAAAGATCCATTCTTTTCCAAGACAAAGACAAGTTAATTGAGTTGGAGTACGGACCGTGTGAGAGACCGGCCTCTTGAAATGATTGGATGAGATCGACGGAG
>JANQBM010000002.1:19431952-19460147 GCA_025594535.1 Erythroxylum domingense | reverse complement strand
AATCTGGGTTTTATTACTTCTTAGCAATATGTCACAAGCCCAATATTTGAACTTAGGCTCGAGGTGTGACATATTTTTTAGTATCAAAGCTCTAGATTTAAACTTAAGAGCAAAATCCTAGGAAATGGTGGTAGAATGAGTTTGTTTATTTATAACTTTATGAAAAAATTATTTTATTTTCTTTGGAGTTATACAAACATTTTTTTTAATTATGTAGGCACTTTAAGGAGGTCATATATTAAAGGGATAGGTTATATAATAGAGGGATAGAGAGGGGTCATTAGGGATGGCCATTAACCATTTGTGTCCAATATTATAGGCCATTCTTGGAGCTTTAAAAGAGCAACCATAAGGATGCAACAAACGTGTGAGATCCCATATCGGTTAGAGAGGGGAACGAAGCATGCCTTATAAGGGTGCGGATACCTCTCCCTCAAAGACGTGTTTTCCATGGCCCAATGCACCGGATCCCATCAGAACTCTGAGGTTAAATGTGCTTGGGCAAGAGTAGTACTAGGATGGGTGACCTCCTGGGAAGGCCTTGGGAAAAGCAAAACCGTGAGGGTTTGGCTGGGCCAAGGCCCAAAGCGGACAATATCTGCGAGCAGGTGGTCTGGGTTGTTACAATTTGGTCTCAGAGCCAGTACCCAAACCGGTGTGTTAGCAAGGACACTGAGCCCTAAAGAGGGGTGGAATGTGAGATCTCATATCGGTTGGAGGGGAGAACGAACCACGTCTTATAAGAGTGCGAATACCTTTCCTTCAAAGATGCATTTTTCATGGCCCAACGCACCGATTCCCATCAGAACTTTGAGGTTAAATGTGCTTGGGCAAGAGTAGTACCAGGATGGGTGACCTCCTGAGAAGGCCTTGGGAAAAGCAAAACCGTGAGGGCTTGGCTGGGCCAAGGCCCAAAGCGGACAACATCTGCAAGCGAGTGGTCTGGGATGTTACAAAAGGATTGTTGAAGTTTGTGAGTTTTGTTGACTTTTTTCAATTAGAGCTCTACAAATCAATTAAGGCAAACATATGGCTAAAGGAGGTCAAGAAGGGTTTCAAGGCTCAAATAACAAGAGAGGAAAACAAAGTATCTTTTACTACCTACCAGTTCGAGGGGAAACAAATGACTGGTAGGAGACAAATAAGTAGATGATTCCAATTCTAATTATTTGGGAGAGGTTAAGAGATACTTTTTTTTACTGAAGTACTTCAACTAATTTTTTTCTACTATCCTAGTATAATACTACGAATAAGTGAATCTATTATATTGTACTAGTTTATTAGTTAGTAGAGATTGATCCTTTAAGGAAAATCTCAAGCAATAAAATGGTATATGTTTAATTATAGCATCGTCTAATTTGAATTAGCTAATGAACCCATACATGTCTAGATTTGGCCCTAAATAGTGCACCTCGAGTAATGGAATAGGTAAACACGTAATTATAGCATCAACTAAGGCTCTAACCAACCATACTCATCATTGTGTCAAGCATATTTTTATAACTTCACCCTTTCAGGATCTCAAAAATCACACAACAAGATTCAATTATATAACATGTTGAATATGCACATAAAGCACCGAACCACATAAATGAATCCAAAATTTAATTTTGAATTAACTATAGGTGTTATATAAAATCGTAAGCCATATGCCTATTAATTTTTATATTTATAAATATCATGCAAACACACACAATTAATATAAATCAACTCCTTGAAATTAACAGTTTCATGAAAACCTAATTATATTAAATGCCCCAAATCAAATCTCTACATAGATTTACTTGAAAAGAAAATTTAAAATATGCAACTAGTTAAGAACACCCAATAAAATATTTAATACGGACAAATAACAAAACAAGAAACATAAAAATCCTCATTTGGCATATGCTACCAACTTCTGTATGAAAAGTATCTTAAATCTCTTTCCAAAGCACAAATGTCTTCTTAGGCACTTCTCTAAATGTGTAAAGTTCAAGAAAAATCCTTTTATTATTGTCTTCTTCAAAATAGCTCCTCTCATTGCCTTTCCTCTCTCCTTCGAGTGTTTTGGTTAGATTTCTCTTTGAAAATTGTCAATTTTTTTGAAGGTTTAGATGCTTCTAAATATTAAAATTTGGAAGGTCCAACTAGCTCGTGTTAAAGGACCAAATAGCCAATATTTACTATAGGTTTCTTTATTAAAATATTTATACAATCTTTTAACTTTCTATAACTTATTGATTCATCTTAATTTGACATTTTCATTAAAAGTTATATCAAAATATTGAATAGTGTACGACGGTGACAACATAATGAACTTACACTTTTTTTTAATTAAATTATCCTACTTAGGTTCAATCTCGACTCCTAATGTCTTTTTATAAAATTTAGTTATTTCTTTTAACTTTCTATATCTTTTTTAATCACTTTAACCAGGCGTTTCTATCAAATAATAATCTTAAAATACTCAATAATGTTCAATTTTGAAAACATTTATGACTAATGTATCTCTTTGTCACATTATATTATTTGAGTTTACATTATCTTAACTATTATACCAACTCAACAATTTAATCAATCACCTAAAACATCAAATCATCATATATAATTAAAATAAATTATAATATAAATAAAAAGGAAAATTTTTGAATTTTACGGTACAATATTAATTTTAATTTAATAAAAATTTTACAATTTATTGAACTTGACGTGAAATGAATTATACTAATTCCAATTTAATAATATAACTCAAAATTATATCAAAAAATTTATTGTAAAAATAAAGAAACTCATGCTTATTAAGCTTGCTAACCTTTAGAAAGCATGTAATAATTCCTTTCGAGAAATTGAAATCTTGATTCATAAAGCTTTTAAATATATTTAAAATTTAGATAATTATTCTTTATAATAGCTCAATTCACAAAACAATAATATGAATTTTGATGCCTTTGTTTATAGCGTTAGAATGAAAAAACTCATTAACTTACATTACATAAAATTATAATATTGGAATCCTCTCTATAGTCCTCTCTCTCCATTTTTGTCATTTTCAAACTCTTTATTGGTAAGACTACTCTTGCCTAAGCAAGTCCATGGTTTCCTTCCCAAATGGCAAAGGAACTACCCTCTACCTAGCTCCCCAACAACTCGCCTTTGGTGTATAACATCTCTTCCTTTATCCTCATCTTTTCACCTTTCTCATCCTTACCTTAAATTCCTCCTCACCTTATTCTTCTAAATTTAGAGACTTCTCATTTTTTCTAGCCTTATCCTCCTCTATTTGATGTCCCTTCTCTAACCACCAAGTCCCAATTTCCACCTTTTGTTACTTCCATTTGCTTCCCTTTGTTAGTGATTCTTTCTCAAACCAATTCCCTCCTGTCTCCTCTACTCTTCCAACTTCCCCTTACCCTACCTCCAGCTAGCTTCTCTACCCCAAATCCTTGTTCCCTTAAAGAAAATATAACTTAGTGCAAAATTGTGAATAGGAATGGTAATCATGGTAAGCTTTCTCACTTTCCCTCCTTTTTTAAGAATGAAGTAGTTTTTCCCCCTCTCGAGATTTTGCAAGTTAAAGTTGTATGTCAGAACTCTTCCCTATTTGGTCACTTTCTCGATAAGATGCAAACTTTTCCCCTAAATGAAACACTAAACTGTGTCAAAGTAGGGTAATCTAGGCTTGGAGAAAACCTTGTTAACTGAAGATGGTGTTTTCATATTTAAGTTCAATAGTGAGGATAGCTTACCAAGCAATTTGGAGAAAGGGTCATGGAATTTTATTAACAAGCTAGTAGTGCTTTAAAAATAAAGACATGGGTTAGGATTAGACATGAGAAAAAGGATATAGTCCCAATTTGAGTTAACCTTTACAATATTCCTTTGGAATAATGGATAATTTCTTGTTTAGTTTATCTAACTAGTGCCTTGGGTAAGCCTCCATTCCTTGATTCTTAGATGGACAAACTTGACAAAATTAGCTATGCAACAATATGCCTAGAAGTTGGAACAAACAATGAACTTTTAAATTCTCCAACAATTAGCAAACTAATAGAGTTTGGTGAGAGGTTAACCATTGAAATCTTAGTTTATTACAAATGGAAACCTACTATAGTCCAAGAGAAACATTGGAGAGCCAGGACATAGTTTTCAAAATTAGTACTTATATGGAATGGATGGACCTGAAGGATACTTCATCTATTGAGCAAGCTTATGTTAGCAATGTTATTGAAGTTACAAAACAAGTTCAAGCTAATGAAAATGTTGAAAGTACTAAAACAAAGATGTTAAAATTGACTTTGGTGCCTAACTCTTTATCCCTGCCCAGCATAACTAATGTCTTACCTCATCAAGTGTGCAACCTAAATTCCTTAAATAGTTCTTATCTTATCATTTAACATTAAGATGCAATCTATCTTTTACTTGAAGCTACTTCTCAATTAGAGAATTCCTCTAAATTCAATCAAAATATGACTTGCCTCAAGTCATTTGGTTCATCCTCAGAGCTAATATCTTAGAGACCTTTAAAGGCATTTCAAAAGGATTCATTCCCTATATTACTTTAGGGGATTGCTTTAGAGAAGAATCTTTTCTCACTACTGAAAACCTAAGAAGAAAACCATGTTTAGAGTCTACGCATCTAATTATCTTTAAATGTCATTTTTTCCTTAAAAATTAGAGGACTTAATGCTCCTCATAAACAATAGGTTATTAGGAATCTTATTTTAGATAAAAGCCTGTTTCTTTATGCCTTTTGAAAACCAAAATAAAAGAAACTGCCTTTTGTGACAATAACTAAAATAAAAGAAACTGCCTTAGGTGACAATCTCTAGTTTTTGGGAAAAATTGTTGCTATCTTTCAAATCACTAATTCCATTATAATGAGAGGATCATTATTATACAACTTAGATCTTATCCAAGTCATTAAGTTATTCATCTCAGATCAAGCAATTCACCTTACTTGCTCTCTTTCTTTTCCCCTTCACTTATCACTATTTCTTTTATATATGCAATAAACTTGGCTTTTTAGAAAGAGCAACTATGGAATGACTTAAAGAGGCTTCAAGCTAGGATCCAGTGTAACACCCACAAACCTCCTGAGAGAATATATGGTTGCCACACAAAACAGTACAAACAAATCAAAGCATTCTAAATCATCCTTAAAAGCAATCAGTCAAACATACATTATATTTTATTACAAGTTGAGTTACAAACAAAATATGTTATACATATTGTACTTTTCACAAACATGTCTTAAATCCCAATCCATCCTGTATTATAGTTATTACAAACCTTCAAACAAAATACAAACTATCTCATTTATCATATACAACTCAAAAACAAACTCAAATATAAATTTTGTCGAAACAAAATTCAATCTTCTTGGCCACTGCAGTTGACATTGTCCCAGTCTCAAGTCTTATTAGCAAAACCTACACGAGAAAAAACCATCGTGCTAAGCATAAAGCTTAGTGGGGAATAACTAAACCATAAATAAACTAGCAACTGTTTAACAGTCACATACCATCCACATATATAGAATCAAATTATTTCATAAGCAATAATGAAAGGTTCATATTAAAGAACAATTCAAGCATAATGGATTTCAGAACAGAATATGGTCTATCACTAGATAACATTTCTCACGCTAGTGCCAATCATTTAAATATCAGAACAGATTGTACAGATGTCAGAACTGATTATCAGAATAGGGTATAAACCCTTCAGATCAAAATATGAATTGTATCAGAGCAAACTTTGTTTTGTATCAATTCAAAGTTTATCTTATATCAAATCAGAATTTGTTTATATCAAAACTGAACATGTAATAGAATAAAAAACAAGTTAGAATGCTAATCCTTTTTACAAAAGTGGGTAACGAGACCAGCACAGAAGATACCATGTTTGGTATCTGAAACAGAAGAGACTTAAGTCTCTGAAATAGAAGACATAGAAATGTCTAAAATCAGAAGACACCAGAGTGTCTAGCACTCTGAATTGTTTTGTATCAATTCAGAGTTTATCTTATATCAAATCAGAATTTGTTTGTATCAAAATTGAACATGTAACAGAATAAAAAACAAGTTAGACTGCTAATCCTTTTTACAAAAGTCGGTAACGGGACCAGCACAGAAGATACCATGTTTGGTACCTGAAACAGAAGAGACTTAAGTCTCTGAAACAGAAGACATAGAAGTGTCTAAAATCAAAAGACACCAGAGTGTCTAGCACAGAAGACACCTTAGTGTCTGGTTACAGAAGACACCTTAGTATCTAATTACAGAAGCAGCTGCTAACCCTTTTAGGCATGCCTATTTACCCATGACTAGGACTTAGTAGTTTTAAAACAAACCATTTCATATTTCAGAATTTTATGTAAAAGAAGAAGTACAACATATTCAAATGAACTTATTCATTGACATTTGATCAAACATAACATACATCATAAATACAAACATGTGCAATTATGCATCAATAGAAGTGTTGAATCACACATTAAGTATAAACTGAGGTTTCTGGGTAATATGTTATTCTAAACAAATATTCCTATATGTATTAAGTTTCTAATGAACTAAAATTCCTATATGTATTAAGTTTCTAATGAACTAAAGTTCATACAATTTAGTTCATTATTTCTAAAGTTATCCCCAAAATACTACAGACTGTTCCCAACCAATGATAGAATCCTAAATTCAACTTTAGGCCAAATTTCAAAATCCTTCGGGACAGAACCAAAATTCCATTCCTTTCCATTCCTTCATGAACATAGTAAGTATATGTGTTTAGTTTAATCCGTAAAGAAAATCACCTCATTTAGATATCTACAGGTCAAGTTATAGCCTAAATATCAATGGCTATTCAGTGAAATCTATTCAGTGAAACCAGTACAATTCATTCACATCTTATACCCTCAACGCCCTTATTCAAAGGTTCATCCTTTTCACTACAATTCCACCATATTCATACCCCAATTACACATCAATTTCATGTCCAGGCCTCAATTCATCATCAAGTCAATAAATATTCTATCTAATCAAACATCAAATAATTCATATGATAACATGCAATGAAGATTAGTATTCTCATACCTTCTTTAACTAAATTTTCTACTTCAATTATCAAGCCACCCTAACCTTTCAAGCAAGTATCACAATTCCAAGATTAAGATGACCAAGAGGACAGCAACATAGAAAATAGTAGAATCTAGCTTCTTTGATGTAGTATCGTGCAAATACTTCAAGTAACAATGATGATCCAAAAAGCAAGCAAAAATTCCAGGAGGTGTGAATGAGAGAGTTTCTGGTAGAGAGAGAACAAAATGATGAAGAATAAGCCAAAACAAAAGCTCCAGTAGAAACTCATCTCCTTCAATGCTAGGTGTCAACAAATGGTAACAACGTGTGTCTTCATGCATGTTCTTCACTTGTCCCATTTAGGGGCTGCCACTCATCCATGCAAAATGCTGCCATTTGTTACCAAATAATTAGTCCACTTATCTCCAAATTAAAATGAATAAAATGTATTGATGTAGGCTAAATTTGACAAAATTGTCTTCATAAAAGTTGTAGCTTATCCTCTTAGCTTTCTAATAATATAAAGTTTGTAATTTTTGAACATCGGAATCAAGAGATATGATTCTTACAAGTTTGAGTATTACACAGGGGTGCACGATCATGACAAATTGAACATGCTAAAATCAATATAAACATGGGTTTTTAAGTACTTACAAGCCTTCTTTTCATTTAATCTCCACCCAAACCTTACGTAATGTAACCATGACATATGTTCGAAGACCTGGGCCCAACATTAATACCTTAACTCTCTAACGGTGACAATTAATTCCAATTCACTAAGTATGATTCATTAAACTAAAATTCAAGTCATATGCAATCCTCACTCTTATCACAAATTTTTTTTAACACCTATCTTACATGTTCAATGTAACATTCCAACTATGGTACAATTTGGGACCTTACATCTAGACTCCTTGGCTACTATTAGGGGACCTTAATTGCATTTTAAACTCACAAAAGCATAAAGGAAGAAGTCTAAAATTAAGAAATGTGAATGATGAACTCTGTTCTTTAATTACACATATTGGGGTTCTTAATTTGAATTTTGGAGGGCAATTCTTCACTTGAAATAATAGACAACATGGTGACTAGCTCATTAGGAGGAAGCTTGACAAGGTCTGGTTAATTCATCCTGTTTGAACAAATTTCCTTATATTCATGCCTATTATAGTCCTTCACTATGCTTTACTCACTCTTTTAGAAAGGTCTTGGATTTTGCTGCTAGAACCTATACCAAGCCTCGTTCAGATTTAACAATTATTTAACCAATGTAGTAGATTTTTGAAAGGGATGTCAAGAATAGTCTACAAGCATAATTTGTTATATGCAAAGCTTACCAGATGATGAGGAAATTGAGAGAAATAAAAATGAGCTCAAGAAACTTACCAAGAGACTACATCTATAAATAGAAGCAAATGTTACAGAAACCAAAGAATTACTTATTTCTACTTAGAAATGCTACAAGCATCCATTAGATACTTTGCTTAAAAATCAAGAGCACCAATATTAAGGAACTACATCCAAGATCATGTTATAAATAATTCTTTATTAAGGCTTAAGTCAAGAATATAATGGATTAAAGAGGATGATTAGAACATAAAATTCTTCCATAACTTGATTTTAGCCCAAATGAATCAAAATAAGATCTTCTCTCTACTTGATGCTTTAGGGATTTTATGTATTGAGTAAGGAACACTTAAAACCATATCCTTTAAGTACTTAAAATCTCCTTGGGGAATAATTAAACTATAAATTTTATATATAAGAGCTTAACTACTCTGTAAACTTAAGCTTAGACCATTCTTAGACTAGTTTTCTCATCAAACTTTTTAATGCTTATGATGTACAAGTTTCTCTCTTTAGCCTTAATCCTAACAAAAACCTAGGTCTATATGTTTTTAGTGCTCCATTCATCTAAAGAATATGGAATCTTACTGGAGACTTAGTTGTGGAAGTTATGTTGAAACTTTTTAGGAGCAAGAAAATGCTCAAAAAGCTTAATAAGACTTGCAGTTGTCTCGTTCCTAAAAAACCTTCCTCCTCTCAACATGACTTTATACTTATCTCTTATTACCGAATCTTGAAGCTACTCATTAATCCCTATCAAAGTGCATTTATCTAAGAAAGAAATATCGGTGATAATATTCTCTCCAAGAATTCTTCAAAGATTATAACACCAAATCCTTAATCAAATGATGCACCCTAAAGATTCATTTTAATAAAGCTTTTGATTCATTAGATTAGAGATTCATTATTAAAGCCTTCATGGTTTTGTCTTTCCTAACTTATTTATTGAATAGATTCAAGCATGTGTAGTCACAACTTCCTTTAGCATTATAGTGAACAATGAACCACCTATGATCTTTTATGGTGCTAAGGGCCTTAGGTAGGGGACCTTTATCCTCTTATCTATTCACCCTAGTCATTGAAATTCTCACTCAGCTCATCGCTAGAAATAAAGAGATAAGAGGCATGCTCAGGTATCATCACAAATACAAACAACTTAAAATTTTTAATTTGGCTTTTACTGATGACTTCTTTCTATTTTATGGTGTTGTTTCTCCTTCATTTGATATATTCATGAAATCTCTCAACTTTTCTCTAAGTTGCCAGGTTTGTCCATTATTTTCAGTAAAATTATTATATATGTCTCATTAGGAGCCCTAAATATAGCTTCTCTTAGCAATATCTCAAGTCGCCTTCTTAACAAACTACCTTTAAATATTTAGGAGTTCCTATAACCATTAAAATGCCCTCTTTTGGAGATTGTATCCCCTACTTGAAGTAATCAAGAAGAGGATTTGTAAGTAGTAGAATTTTTTTCTTTCATATGCGAGAAGACTTTAACTTATTTTATCAATCTTTGGAAACCTTCACATTCATCAGAGCTCCAACTTGGTGCTTCGTAAAATCCTTATCAAAGATATGAAAAAAATGGTCAAGAATTTTCTTTGGTCTAATGATGTTCTAAAGTCCTCCTCTGCTAAGGTTAAATAGATTGATCTTTATTGCCTTAATGATGAAGAGGGGTAGAATTGTATCAATAAAAGCAATGAACCATAAGCTTCTAAAAAAGGGATATGGAGAGTACTCGATGAAAAATAAGTAATAAGGGTTAGATGAATGCATATATATACTATTTAGCCAATAGGAGGTTTAGAACAAACAAGGAGCATTCATAGACATTAACTTAAATGTTAAGGATGAATAAACAACTCAGTTTAAAATTCAAAAGTTTGATTGGCAATGGACAAGATACTTAGTTTTGGTATGATAATTGGTGCAATTATAGGACCAGTGCATACAAAAACTTATTCGAATTTAGTGAGTTTAAGACTATTTGGTATTACAAAAGTGAAAGAAATAGTCGATAAAAAGGAGTGATGTGGCAGCAGAAAGAGTTTATCCCTGATAGGGGTAAACTTTCCTTGTTACATGCTTGATCTATATTCCTCTAACTCCATAATCTAGTTGAGAGATAAATTCAATATATTCATAAATAAATCTTACTTGAAAATATTCAGGAAATTACATCATAAGGTTAATTGTTCAAATCTGGTATAGTTCAAATCTCACTATCCAAAGTCTTGTTTATATTTTGGCTAACTTTTAAGCAAATATTGAAAACCAAAAATAGCCTTAAAGGTTACTTAGACCTAACTTGCCAACTTTGTAAGCTCCTTTGAGAATCCGCAAACTAATTATTCTTTAAGTGCCAATATTCTCAAGCCTTGTAGAAAAGTCCTTCAACTCTTTAATTGTTCATACCAAGAAAGGGATTGACCAAGATTTCTAAATTAGGGAGGTGACTCTAAAATATTCAAAATCACTCTTAGCTATTGCATTGAAATTAAAGGAATAATTGAATTTAGAAAGGTAAATTTGTTGATACTCTACGTTCATTGCTAAACTATGAGTAGGATTAAAGAAGTAATAGTGGCCTTTAAAGCTGATGAGAGAGCAACTATCCAATCAAGGCTTAGCTGAATTTTGACTGAACTTGTAAATATTTAGCTTAAGATAACTAAAGCCACCTAAGAGAAGATCCTAAGTAGCTTATTTCTCTTCTCCCTTGTACAACTTTATTTTTACTTAATTACTTTTAGTTGATAACTTAGATCTTTACAATAATTAACTCTTCTGTCACCTTTGTAAAGCTTTTGCTTTTCTCTTATTAATTTATCATTAGAAAGTATATTAGACTACAAATTCTGTAGTATATTACATAAAATTAACTTGAAAAATTGAAAAGATATTTACTCATTTTTAATTACAATTTAAAAGGTATACTTTTTTTTTTTGGATAGAATTTAAAAGGTATACTTACACATTATGAAACTACTTCCACATTTGTTTCATAAGTACATTAGATGATATTGATAGAAAAGAAAGTTATTTTACATTTGTTGTGAAGTAGAATAGAAAAAATTTGGTTTTCTATTTTTTTCTTCCAACAAAGGAATTTAACATTTTAAAAATTATTGAAACAAACAATATTAATGAGTACATTCCTTTTATTTTTTATATAAATTTGATGCCTTTAGGAACCAATGAAGTACATGGCTTAACTATATGAAGTCATTTTCTTGTCAAAAAACTATATATGTTTGTATGAGCTCATTCAATTTATCTTTAATAGGCGTATAAACTTAGTCCCACCTACCAACCTTAAATTAATAGCATTTCTACTACCTAATAATAGTACATGCATTTGTAAAACTTCCATAAATCAACAGAGTAAAGTCTCTATAAATTAATAATACATATGTTACATAAAATTTATCAATTAAAATTCGATACATTAATCATAAATTAATTCGATCCACTTTCGGTAAGATTCCAAAAGAGATGAAAGTCGTTGTAACCGTGCATGACTGCTCCTTTTGATTAAGATTAGAAAATTGGAAGATTCATTCAATCAATCAATAAAAATATATTTAATCAACCCAAATTATCATCTCTTTATTAAACTAATTAATTAATTATACAATTATAGTAAATAATACATTTATTTATAATTACATTAATTCAATAAACGTATTCAACAAGTTATTTTATACAAACAAGCACAAAGTTTCATCAATAAATAAATAATAATAATCTTAAAACTTCTAAAAATAGTAAAATTTAAAGATGAGGTTTTTTAAATAAATATTAGTATATAATAGAGGTTATTGAATGTACAAGTTAATTCTAATTTACAAGCTAATTAACTAACAGCGCCATTTGAATTATAAAGACATGCACGTATAAAGGCAAGAAAAGATTCAAGGGGGAACGGGACGTACACTTTGCTTAATGCTGCAATTAACCAACGGTAATAGTATTAGTATATAGATTTTATAGAAAAAAAGAAATCAACCTTGTTGACCAGGAGGTGGAGGTTGTCCACGTCCACCTCCTCGAACTATGCGTGCACCACGACCACGCACTCCTCTTCCACTTCCACGGCCCCTACCGGTTCCACCGGGAGACGAAAGAACCCCAGCCCCCGACTGTCTCAGCATTGCCCTCTGCTTTGCTCTCTCTGCCAGATTCACCACTGTAGATGTGCTGGCACCCGTCGATGCTGACACCTCCTCCTGCTGTTTAACCTCTTCTCCCTCAGTCACATTGGAACTAAGCACTTGTTTTGAAGCTTCAACTTCTGAAGGAACTGTGCTGCTAGTAGTTTCTTGAGTTTGATCAGTCTCCATTGCAATAACCTGGTCATTCCACTTATCGTCAGAACCTTCAACATTTGACTTGTCAGAACCTTCACCATTCTCCTCACCATCATCATTCTTCTCATCAGTGGTAACCTCGGGAGAGTTCATCTCACCCAACTCCATTCCTCCGCCTACCATGGCTTCATCATCAATCCTTGCCGGTGAAGCCATTGGAGTAGAAACGCCAATGTCAGGCATACCATCTCCCCTCTCTGGGGTTCCAGTTGCAGTCAAGGCATCAGCAACTTCCTCAACTTCTGCAATATTAGGGACTAGCTCTCCCTCTTCCCTCTCAGTTTCCTGTTCCACTGTGGATTGCTGGTTATCTTCCACATCTGCTCTTGAACCTTCTTCAAACTGCATTGCAGTTCCAATTGGCCTATCATGAACCTCTTCAACAGTGTCAGCCTTCTCATTCTGGTTCTGATTGATAGCAGCCTCTAGCTGTTCAGATTCTTTTGGCAGCTCAGATTTTTCTCCAGTAGTCCCAATCTCTTGCTTCTCAATACATTCCTCATTTGAGCTTCCCGGTAAATCAGCAGCAGCATCAGAAGGTTCCTCTACTGCTTGCATACTTACCAGCGCATCCACTGGAGCAAATTGACCTTCTGCATCCTCTGGTTGCTGATCAGAACCTTTGGGTCTTTTTCCCACAGGAGCCAATCCATGAGGCCCTATCTCTTCCTGACGTAATTGCTCATTCAAATCAGATGCAGAAGAAGATGAAGCTTGGCGTTTGCGAGCCAGTGGCTGAGACAATGAAGTGGACTTCCGTTGACTGTCGGAATCTTGAGATGTAGCTAGTTTCTCTCCTGTGTTTGATCCATCAGCTTCTGACACATCTGCTACATCACCCTGAGGCTCTTCAGGTTTAACAAGCCGGGGCCTTACCAATCTCCTCCCCACTTTTCGGGTTTCAACACTGGTCTTGGGTAGTGAAATTCGTTTTTCTTCTGCCACTTTAGCAGCCAAGTGACTTGTGGGAACAGCAGAGGTGGTGATAGAACTCACAGATGACACTGCCTGACCTGCAGATAAATAATTGCATATAGGGACAATTGGTCATCATGTTACATAGCATTTAAGTTAATAATGAACATGTCACAAACTAATACAAGTATGTGCAATCAATAAGAATTACCAGAAGCTACAGCTGTAGAAGTATCTGATACGGAAGTAGTTTCTGTAGGTGCACTAGCACCAAGCTCAATGGAGACGGAATGCGCTACCCTTTCAAAACTTTCAACTGCAGAAGCATATGGAGCAAATTGATCATCCAGTATAGTCCCAGAAAGAATTTGAACCACAGATGTACCCTGAAACAAATCAATACTATGAACGTCCAAAAATAGTATTTGAGGCAACACAGATGACACTGTACAAGTATGTCAAAGTTAAAGTGATCCTGAAAAGGAAAACGCAAAAAACTGATCCAGAAAGAAAACAGCAAAAAAGAAAAGTACAGCAACTTGTCGTAGAAGGTGAGGCAGTTCAACCAATATTAAATTCAGGAAAAAGAAAATTGTATCATTCTCTATTCAGAAAACTAGAAAGGTTTGGAAACCATGTTACTTTTGTTCTCCCAAGTTTGTATCATTCATGAAAAACACTATAATGAAAAACATTTTTATAGTGGTTGAACTTTCCTCATTTTTTAACTCTGCAAAACCCTATTTTCTAATTTAACAAGATACTCATGAACTGTAATTTTATGCTCCTGTATTCATTCTACTATTCTCATTAAAGTGGCAACCTTTTCCCAATTACATTAAATTCACTGGGCCATTTTTACGAATTACAGAACTGCTATGCAACATTCGTCAGAAACATGGAATTAAAAAGAAGGGGAATGAGCTGGAAATCCTTACCTCTGGAAGGTTCCCCTCTGCATGCTTAAGCTTTTCTATTTCATCTGATATTTGCTTCACCAACTGCTTATGTTTCTCAAGTTTATCTACAAACTGTGCTTTTGCCTGTCATAGATAGAGATCGTGCATTATTGACATAGATGTAATCAAAATATAAATCCCTCAAATTAGAGAAAAATACGGGTAAGCTATGTTATTACTGTTTCATTGACAACCATACAATTTAGTGCTGTAACAGTAGGCCGGCAAATTTTTAAAAGAATCAAAATGTTGACCCTCAAAACAGAAATTCTAATTTTCTTTTACTGCCTCAATTTGTGGAACCTTTCATTTTTACACCTACCTGCCTTCAATCAAGGAGAATGTTTGTTGACAAGGTAAACCGTGTATAAGTTCAAAGAAGAATGTACAAAGAACCTGATCAACATTTTTATACGAGTCCATAATTGCTTTCTCTGTATTCTGGCGCTTTACTTTCTCTGCCCGCTGATCCTCCTTTTCCTTCTTCAGCTCCTCTCTCTGTCTCTCCACTGTTTTCTCCAGAATCTAGATGACAATATTACAAAATAAAGCATATGGAAAATTGGTTAAGGAAATTAAAATAGGTAAAATGACAATTTTATTTTCAACAAACCTGTATCCTATGATCTTTCTCCTCCTTCTCCTTCATGATCTGCTCAGCACTAACATTTCCAATGGGTCTTTTACCTGTTAGGTAGAATGAATTAAGTATACGAGGCACATGATAGCCTATCAATTAGACCATTTAGAAATAGCCCATTAGTTAGACCATTATTTTCCCAAATGAAAGAAGCACCTTGTTTTAAGTCCTCAATATGCTTAGAAAGTACTTGTTTCTCTTTGCTGGATTCTTCCTTCTCCTTGGACAAAATATCACATTTTTTCTGCAGAATATCAAGTAAACGGCTAAGAAAAATCCACTGAAGTAAAAGTTCTCATGGTTATATATGAGCAATACTACATCAGATCTTTTATTTAGAAGAAGCAAGATTATTTCTCAACCTTCCACTGAACTACCAATTTCTTCTGCTTCTCAAAATCAGATCTCAAAGCAGCCTGCATATAAAGAGACAGTATTACACAATCAATGCAGCAACTACAGACTAACAAAACCAAATAATACACGTAGTGCATTGTAAAGATGACTATGCTATTGAAAAATTTTGAGGATAATTTCTGTGTATTATTTCTCATAAGTGACAGAAATACATAAAGGGAAGATAAGCAATTGTTCTGCTATTCAATCCCTTGATTATTGCCTAGAAAGAAGTAAATAAGATCCCATGAAAATAGGGACCAGAAATGGAAAAGATAAAACGATATTTTAGGAAATAAACTATTGAGCAAATAAGGAAACAAATAAAGTAATAAAACCGAAAATATTCTTCCAACAGCTATTAACCTCAGTTTGCAGAAGTTCATTCATCCTTCTCTCCCTCAGATTCAGCTCCGTTTCACTCTTTGTGAGGTCCTGTTCCAATCTGGATATAGTCTCCTGTTGTTTAGACATGAGACTTTTAACTTCTTCTATCTCACCTTCCTTGACTTTCAGTTTCTCCTGTTAGGGAACCAGGATGACATGTAAGGAAAGGATACAAACGATAATAATAAATGATGATAGGCATTAGATTTCAATATTCAAACCATGTAAGAACAAGACTCAAAACTGCATTTTTTAGAGTAAAATCAAATGAAACCCATGTATCTGTTTTAGAGACAACGTCATAAGCCCCAATACAAGCAAGGATGACCAAAAAGTGCTTTAAACAACTTGGTTCGACAGATACAAATTGCAAGAAAATCCAAGGAAAGATATTATATTCATTCCAACTATTTTAATATTAAGAGGTCAAACATCTAATGAATTTTAACCAAAAAGAATCAAAACCTTAAAAGAAAAGTAAAAATCTTTCCCAAAACAAGATGAGTATAGTATATACCCATACCTGCAGTTGTTGAAGATCATTCTTCATTCGATCATAGTCTTCTACATCTATGTTTCTACTTCTCTCAAGCAGCTGGAGAACACCATACTTTGAAACCTTAACTAAAAACAAATTCTCAAATAAAAGACATTTTGAAAATAAAATACCTCAGAGACTCTCCTTTCAAGATGACCTTTCTCCACCCTTTCCAATTCAATCTCTTTTCTACAAGCTTCTATCTCAATTTGTCTTTCCCGCAATATAGATTCTAGACTGTCAGAATGGGCCCTAGCCTTTTGTGCTACTTCACGCAATTTCTACAACACAAGGTAACAACTTGAAATCGTGGGTACCAAAAACATCAATAGTAAAGGAAAAAGTTAATATGGAGATGGCATCTCAACATCACATCTCATATAAGCTACAAAGATTACCTCACATTCCTCAAAATTATGTTTATTTTCTTCTCTCAATTGCATGTTACTTTCACGAAGTAAGTTCATCTCTCTAACCTGCCAAAAATTTAATACAAGCTTATAAAGAAGAAGATTGCTAGTGATTTCATAATTAAGGAGGATATGATGAAAGAACATCCATAAAAATTCAAGTTTCAGAACTTGGAAAGAAAAACCAAAGAATAAAGAAATATAGCAATGGAGTTACCTTTTCCTCACTCCAAAAATTGAGACAGAGAAAGCCATACCTGAAGTTGAAGAGAATTGATTTCTTCTTCAGAGAATAATAATGCCCTTGAATTTGCTCGCTCAGTACGCAGTTTAGCTTGGGCAGTTTCTGCTGCTTTAAGAGCACTCTCAAGCTACATATAAATGGAAAGAAATATTAACACTCACAAATAATAGCAACAATGACTGCAATGTCTGTCAATGAAAGTGCAACATATGTCAAAAATCATACGTCCAGTCAAAAATATAAAAATGACAGCAGTTTCCACTCCCTATATCACATCACACAATACGCAAAATGGTTACAGGTCTTATTCAAAATGGGATGAAATGGAAAATCAAAAACAAACTACTGATTTGAAACAAAAACCTTTAATGCCCCCAAATTTTCCCAATGAATGTGCAAAGTCACAAACATGCCTAGTCAAAACAATAATGGAACACCTGTAAAGATATAACTGACAAAAATGGGTGTCAGTTTTGATAAAGCATATGATCAATAAATGTGTAACACGACCCAGTACAGGTTGTACGTTTTAGGATGAATCAAAATGTAAAATGGCAGAGTACAATAATAGCACATCGAAGAAACAGGAGGTGCTCTGATGCAGTGACACATCATGTACGTGGCGGCATATTACATGACAGTAACAATGATAAAATAAATAAATAATGGGGAAATTGATTCCAATAAACATACTTGTGATTGCAGTCTCAGTTTTTCCTGCTTCAACAAGGAAATCTCTGTTTCCGCCTGCCAAAACAAAAGGCAGAAGTCATGGAAATCCATTTTCTGTTGGGCAACAAGAAAGAAAATTTTGAATAGAAAAGACTTACGATTTCCTTTGACCTCCGAAGATAGCTAACTACATTCTGCAAACCAGAATCACTATATTGGTCAGAAGTCCTTCCAGAAGAAATTCCAGCAGAATTGCTTTCCTTCTCAGCGATATGAATATGCAAAGCCTCAAGTCGACTATGCAATATTGTGTTCTGCAGGAATAAAGATAGAGATGTTGATAAAGAATACAAATAGATAAACCAGACAGGCAGTAAACTCACATCCTAGAAATGCCGAAGCCAAAGACAGACTAGCTAGTCCGTATATCAATCGTCAAAAATAATAGTGTGTTGCTAGCAATTTTCCAAATATCTGTTAGATTAACCAAAATGGAACTTTATATTGCATTACTATGATTGAATATTGTGAAATCTGGAATACTTAAATACCTCAAGAGCAATCTATGAATAAACATGATCAGTTAAAACTTCTCAACAAAATAGTTGAGGTAAATAAAACAGCATAATCTTAATCTGTGAAATGCAGGCAAGTATAGTGACTCAGTAAAATGCAGATAAGAGAGAGAGAGAAGGGTGCGTGGGAGTAAAATGATGTGAAAAAATTGTCCTTTCTGCAAACCTTCGGAACATATCAACAGATATTAAATATTACAAGTATGAATATGCCAAATTGACCATGACATTTGTTAAATATAAGTAGACAATCAATAGATTTGTTTAAGGTCTCAAACAACTAACGTGAAAAAACTACACATCAATAAACCTGGCAAGACAAGTTCCTATTAACATTACAAAGTTTGCTACAGATGAAATAGCACGCGAACCAATTTTCCCACAGTGATAGAATTTGAACCCAGCATTCAATCAGATCCAATTGTATGTCCACGGGGGCCATCCATAGCTTTTATGTAGATCATTGAAAATAATAGAAAGTAGAACACCAAGAAAATTAAGCATATATATCAAGTAAGAACCTGCTCATTGAGTTCTTCATATTTTTTCTCAGCTTGTTTCTTCGATTCCTCAAGCAGCAATTTCTCAGTTTCCCAGTTCCTCTTCAGTTCATCCTGTAAGTTATAAGAGTACAAAGAAAGAATTAACAAAAGTTTGCAGACGGACATTTGAGAATCAATGCAGGGATAAGTGTTGAACACTCAAAAGTATACAAACACATGTTTTTCTATCCATCAGTAGCAAATAAGAGTAGAAGGTACGAATTAACAAAAGTTTGTATAACTGACATTTGAGAATAGATGCAGGAATAAGTGTTTTGAACACTCAAAAAGTATACAAACACATTTTTTAATCCATCAGTAGCAAATAAGAGCACAAAGTAAGAATTAACAAAAGTTTGAAGAACTGACATTTGAGAATCGATGCAGGAATTTTCGTGTGTGTGTGTGTGCGTGTGTGTGTGTGGGTGCGTGCGTTCGTGTGCGTGTGCGTGTGTGTTAATTACAATATGAAAAGAATAATAAAGAATCCGCGTCCTGGATAAAGGCTTCACTGAACAGCTTAAAACCTCTTCACTCAATGATTCTTGATATAGTATTAAAGCTTTAACTGAGAGGCCTCAAGTTAGATTGGGTACCCTTGTAATGTGTTCAACTTTTAGCACAAGATATGGTGAGCTGTGGTTCTTGATGATTAACCCTAATCAGCTTCTATGCAAGAACAATCACAAATGATCAGGCTTGGGTTTCATCCAAACCTTAAAAATTTTGGTACAGCCAAAAGAGGCATGCAATATTAACTTTAGAAATCATAGACAAAAGATAGCAGGTAATGAGTATTAAACATGTGAAAGGAAACAAGTAAATGGTAGGGAAAAATGAAACTGAAGCAATTAATAAGGTGCATCATATGTAAAGCAAAGTTACATTTTCACTTTTCAGTCCATCTGCCAGTTTGCGCATATCAGATGCTTCCTTTTGTAAAGAGGCAAAAGCTTGCGAAGTTTTTGCCAATTCCTGGATTGTCTCAGATTGTAAAATGACCTGACAACGACAACAGTACAGTTCAAGATCACCACTCAGTGCAAATTTAATTTGTGATTATAGTGAATAGTACATGTTATTCTTCAACAAACGCATTATAATGAATCTCATAAATTTTTCCATAAATTAACTGTTCAAAGAGAATTGTGATAGGGAAGACTATAGAGATTGTATTATTTCCGTATAAAGTAGGGTTACGGCAGTAGAACACCTCCTGGAAAGAGTTTCCAGGCCAATACAATTCATTATAATCTGAATAATGATCCTCTCTCTCCCCTAGATTCCACCTATATGCTGTCCTCTACAATCTCTCTCCATAACTAACTCCTAACAACCTGCCTATGTGGCAATTGTCCCCTTCCCCATCTTACCCCTATGCATATAAGTTTGAATAGGCTTAGGCTTCTGTACTATGGGCTGATCACTAACATGTTGATCACAAGGGGGAATGCTAACAAATTGAAACCCTAGATCTTTTCCATCTACCCAAGGACAATTTGCGAGCATCATTAATTTATAAGAGTGTGTCTTTACGGAGTCAAAGCCTAAATACGTACAGCTTTGAGACATCAACCTGCTTTAAATGCAGTTAAAAGTTTAGTGCCTCAATTCCAGCAGTTGTACTGCTTAAATAATAAGTATTACATTATTAGTGTAAGCTTAAAGCACACAATGCTTAGTCGTACTACTAAGGGAAACATTTTGACCTGTCTTTCATAATTGGCTTGAGCAACCTGCCAACGCTCATGTGCCTTCTCCAAATCATCTTTTAGCATAGAGATTTGAACTTCCAATGTCACAATTTGTGAACTACAACAAAAGGGCAAAAATGAGAGACCTTAAGCAATATAAAAATCAAAACATAGTGCAGAAGGCATAACTTACGTCTTTCTCGAGCTTTCGTCCTTCAAACCAGTAATTTCCGCAAATGTAGAAGCCAGAGCCTCTTCTTTTCGTGCTTCTGCAGAGGCAATCTCTTCATTCTTCAAATTCAATACCTTTTCAAGTTCTGAAAGCCTCTCTTTGAGTGAAAGACGCTCAGCTTCTAATGATTCTTTCAACTTTTCAGACTAGAAATTTTTTTTTGGAAAGTACAACATGAGAAGATATATCTGTGTGCTGTCCAATCAAATTCATGCATGGCACAATAAAGGGAAGTCCTAAGCTACAAAACATTGGGAGTACCTCAGCTTTGAAGTTATCATGGGCAATTTCCATCTGCTTTAACGCAGCTTCATTTACCTCTGCTATACCTTTATACTGCAAAGTAGTACATAATAATGTCATGTTAACATGCACTGATATAGAAATTTTTTCGTGACGAAAGAAGCACCTGCAGCATGTGCTCTTTGTTAGCCTGTGCCTCCTCTTTTAATTTTGCAATTTCCTCCTTAGCCATAAACAGATCCGTTACAACCTTGCGAAGGAGAACCCAAACCACAAATCAGATAAAGATACTGACAATCAAAACAAGAAAAAAGTATCACCAGAGGCACGATTCATAAGATCTGCCTCAAGCAATTACACTTCCATATTGGACAACTTTCAGCACGAAACATTTGAAAGAGATAATACTGACACTAAAAAGGCATTTTTTTATCCAAGATGTTCAATTACCTACCATCAATAACAGTTCTCAAGTAGCCATCACCATCTCACTAATAATATATCAACTATCAACATGCAGCACATAGCCGCCACAAATCAGGAACAAAGCTTAAGTCCAGCAAATAGTAAACTAATAGGCAAATTATTCTTAATTTTGTATAAAAAAGGATCAGCACGGAAATTTGCACTGAACAAATGTAAGCAGCAGCCTAAAATGAAGATTAACTGCATGATCTTCTCCCTTGGTTCAGTTTCAAAGTAAAAGGCAGTCAACTAGTGATATGCAATGTCATCATAAACAGCATTTTATGGAAGCTACAGTTTCAGAGAATTTCACTGACCTCAGTTGGTGAGACAGAAGAAGGCATAACATCATCATTAACAATCTGCAATGATAGGTTGGAAAAGAACAACAATTGTCATTTAGAATCATACTTAAACCAGGACAGCAATAAGCAAAAGTACATAATCACTGTATTAATTCAGTAATATCCTGTCATCATGTAGCATGTAAGTAGCTAGGACAAACGATTCACATACTGCATCACCAAGTTATATTTATTATTACCATGCATAAAACTGCCCATTAAGTTCAAGGAATTTGTAGGCTTTTGATTGAACCCATTTTGAAAGAGAAGTTAAAGGCCATCCAATGTTCACTAGATAACAATCTATAATCGAAGGCCAACCTACTTCCATTCATTTAATGAAGTGTGCAACCATTTCATCCTTTCAAATGATGAAAAACATTTTTACAAAAGCACAATCAAGTTCTCAGATATCTATTTCACATTGCCTTATAATTGCCATGTCAAGAGACATAGAGGAAGAAAAGAATAGGTCCGAATTCGGTAGCTTTTACCTTTTCATGTCCCAAAAAGAAAATTTTATTTATATGCAAACATTGATTGATATAAATCTAACCGTCATTCAAATGTAGCTATCAGTAACATTTTTCAGTAGTAATGACGTGGAATTTTAGTCATCACCTCAACTGCCAAAGTTGTAATTAATTGTTGCTGTCTCTCATATCTTGATGGAAAATTAAACAATAATATGTGTATATTTGACTGATGCAAGTACCAATGTTTCATGCTCTAATTGAAAAATATAATAGGTCCACCACATACTGGATCATTATCCCAAACAAATCTTTTGCTTCAATTTCGGGTTAGGTTGCCATTGGATAGAAACCTTTCAACATTCTTGGTCTATTTTAGCAGAATCTAGAAATGAAAATTATTTTTCTTTTCAAATTTCCAAATATGACAAGTGAACCAACTTGTGTAGAAACCCAGCAATATACACACACATAAATCACATAATCAATTATTGTTGTAGGTTGAACAGAGGACATTCTAATTATTTGATAAAGCACATATAAGTTGTAAATCCTGCTCTTGGGCCAGAATCCAGAATTAGGGATGGAATTTATAAAATAAGGAATTAATAGAAGGGGAGGTCTAGAAATCACTCCAAGGGTATCAAGAACTAGGAATCACACACAGGATTTGAAACAAACAGAACTATTGGAATTACATCAATAGTTTCTAAAAATCACTTTTAGAATTTAGGATTCACCCCTAATTATAGAACAATCACTCTCAAAGAAAGAAACCCTCACATGTAAAAAATCATTCTTCTATTATTCCTTGAATGTTGAAACACACACACAAAAATATCAGAATTCTAACCCTAACCTAATGTATGGAAATTCTAACTAACATTTCCGGAAGAGATATAGAATCCTAATCGAACAAGAATCCTTATTATTCCTTAAACTTTAAATAATAAGAACAAACTAAAATAGAAGTATTTCAATTCCTTTCTAATAAGGGAAATTAATAGCTAGTAAATTGTATTAATCTATTCCTCATTACTGATCCTGCCAAAAATAGTATGATTAGATGTCCCAAATATTTAGGGGTTAATTTTGCACCTCTGTAGTCGTAATGCCTTGATATTATCAGATTTTACTTTACCCGGCTCCATAAACAGTCAAGGCAATTAAGTAACCAACAATTTGCCAGAGCATATTTGGCTTAATACGATTGCCCAAATCTCATGATGTATCAAGTTGTCTCATCCCTCATCTATTATTGAACCTAAGATTAGCTTGAGAATTGTGTTTTTACTCTTCAAACCTCTTGAATTCATCAACTCTTTCTTGTTAAGACTAACTTGTGAGACTTCAGTCTTTAGACCTTCAAGACATAGCCATTTGGGTGAAAATATATGCTCCAAATCAAGTTAAAGTTACAAATATTTCATAACTGTGCTAAGAAATTTTTCAAATTCTGATAATCACAACTAATTTTAGAAACTTGTTGGTCACTAGGACTGTCTTAACAATTAACATACAAAGAAAACCAAGTCAAACAGATGTGCTGCATTGCAAGAAGAATGTGGTTTCAACAAAACAAAATTTAACTTTATTTAGTTATGGGGAACGTCTTGACATGCATACCTTATTATCTAAACTCCTGATCTTCTTTTCCACATCCGAAAGCTTGGCCTGATATAACATTACCAAAAAGAAAACAGTTAGATACCATGTTAGACGACCAAGGAAGTCTTTATATTTCAAAAGCAAAGGAGGAATCTCTAAAACCACGGGATAAGGTTTTGAAATCAATGAACCTCAGCAATACGTAAGTTTTTTACACTTTCACAATATAAATAAGCAAAAACAAAGGCGGAATCCCTAAACCCATTGGATAAGGTTTTGAAATCAATGAACCTCAGCAATACTGGCCCTAGTCTCGGCTGCTGAAACAGAACGCAAGGCATTAGCCAACTCCTTCCCCATTTCTTCAACTTGTTTCATTGCATTCTTCAAAGTCTCTGCACGGTCAGATGAGAGAGCTCTTACATTGTCCCGTTCTTGTTGCAGTTGTTTCTTGGCATCAGCCCATTCTCTCTAAAAGTAAAATTTAAGAAAAGGAAAACAAATTTTCAGTATCACCTTGAATTATTATATCAGACAGACAATTATCCTTGTCAGAAACAGGTTTCTTAACCAAACTCTAGCAAACTGTAACCATAACCCAAAAAAAAAACACACAATTTAAGAAGATTCTCAGAAGTTTAACGAGAAAGAAATCAAATAGTATCTTTTTTTAGAAGTAGGTTAATCAATGATCTGGGACTCAAAACAAAAAACCATCAAATTGCAAGACTAATTTTCTTTGTACAACTTTCAGCAAAAGGAAATTACATCTGGCATGCTTAGTCTAAAACCATTAGATTCACAATTTTTTATGACGTGAAAAGGCAGTATGGGTCAGTAACAAATCAAAACTTGCCTCGATTTGTTTAACATATTCCTCCTGTTTTCTCCTTTCAGCAGCTCTTGCTTCCTTCAAAAATTAATAATGAAAATGAAGATAAGTCACATTGTGGTATGAGTTCTAGACAATCTAACCACACATAAATCAATCTGAATGACCTACCTCACGAACCACCTCAGCACTCTGGATTGTATCCAAGCTGGCCTGCACCCACAGTTACAACTATGTAACAAAAAGTAGAACAATTACCACAAAACTAGAATTCAACCTATCTATATCATGTCCCACCTGTAGTCGATAGATGCGCTCCGACAAACTACGAACTTCATCACAAGCTCTTTTCTCAGCATTTGATAGCATATCTTTTTCATGTTTTAGGACAGATACCTGACAACAAACATTATGTAAAGAAACAAATATAATGACCAATTCAACAGGTCCAAATAATAGTATTTACCTCCATAGATAATTTCCGGTAGCTCTCCTCAGACGTTTGCAAAATTGAGGAATTTTCACGTAGTTTTCTTTCATATTCAACAATCAACCGGGAGAGTTCCACATTTCTTGCTCTAATGCCGGTGAGTTCATTTCTCTATATACAAAATCATTAACACATACATTATACCAATTGGATTTCAATATATGGACAAACGGAAATTTTTTGGGTCATTAAAAAATTCACCTGGTGGTCAAATTCTTTCTTAAAACTATCCAGCCTCTCATTTGCAAATTTTGCATCCAGAGCCAACTTGTCACGTTCTGATCTTAATGATATAATATCATTCCTAACGACAAAACTCAGTAGGTATCAAATATAACAGCATACATATCATTGACGACAGCTGGTACACACAGAATAGAACTAGCAAATTAGTCAAAAAGTCAAACATGCATGGAAGCTTTCTTTGGGAATGTTCGCCTCACATTTTCAGTTGAGTGGTTACAGGTTGCATGTGTGTGTGTTTGTGTGTGAGTACAACAATCCCTAATCTAGATCAGAAAACTTCGCAACTAAACTAAAAGTTCATAAGATGGAATATTTATAAGCAATACAGGAAGAATACACCACTGCCCAGCATCAGGAAACAGAGAAAAATAGTGGGAAATAGAAACAAGAAGTTTACCTATATTTATCCAGTTCTCCTTCAAGGGACCTCAGTCGTTCAGCAGCCTTTTCTTGTGCCTTCTTACTAGCTTCCTGGATTGAATTAAGCATGGAAAATGGTTGCATGTCAAAATGGATTGATATAATGGAAGTATCAATATTCAAAGGAATAACAAGAAAAGCTCAGCCCAATCAGACCTGTGATCCTTCTAGCAGAAGGAAGAAGTCCTTCTGCCCATTCTCTGGAACTGTGAAGTAACAAAATCAAGTCAAAGCATGAACATAAGAAGAGATAAGATTATGACACTGATGAAATATGAGCTCCTGTTTATTCCTAGGAGAAAATCCAATCCCACCTCAGTAGATCTTTCCACGTTTATTCCCAGTCAGTACTAGTTATATCAAATGTACCTAGACTATTTTCATCCTACTGGCAATAAGAAACCAGCAAAGGGATATCAGCATGCAATGGAACATTGTGAATAAGATTAACTGCAGAACCTGTAACTGCATCTGAAGAGGACAAATGAGAGGCATGAAGCTTGTGTTCCTCTTCATACAACCTTTTATACATTGCAACCTATGTGAATTAGAACACAATGTGAAACAATGTTAAAGTAGATATATGAAAATAACGACAACAAACTGGACAGGACCAAGCAAATATCATTTAAGAAGATTACAGAAGTATGAAGCGATTCAATCATCTGGCCCTGTTCTTCAGCTCTCTGCAACACAGCAGCAACTTTAGAAGCTGCTTCATCAGTATGCTTCCGAAGCTCCATTTCAAGTTTTTCCTGCAGTTTAGTTGCAAGCGTTTTGACTAAAAATTGTCTCTTACATGTAAAAACTACAGAATACCAACTAAAGAGAAAAACTAAAGATTTTTCTTAAGCACCTTGAACTGCATCTCTGAATTTTCGATCTGATCAGAGAGGGTGCGCACTAGTCTCCTTAGCTGAACATTCTGTTCAACTAATCCGTTAATATCCTTGAAAGTCAGCTGTGAAAAATAGGCCAAAATAACACGATGTCAACAATCCATTTGATAATCTGTGGTCAAGAAATGTATAATATCATGATCTGATCATAATCAGATCTTTTAGATTAGATATCAGTATCTTATAGATATACAGTATCCTAGGATTATATTTCTATATCTATACAGATTTTCTAGCTTTTTTCTGTAAACCCTATTCGTGTATATATATACTTCAGTCTCTAATAAAGAGATATAGAGCAAATTAGCTCTGATTCACATGGTATCAGAGCCACGTGATAGAGAGAGTGAAACCGATGAGACAGCCCCAAAAAGTCAAGAAATGGCTTCCAATCTTGAGGGATCCTCCACGGCAATCCCAATCTCAAACCAAACTAGAGGTCAGTCATCAATAACCTCTGGTATTGAGGGAGTTTCAGTTATCATTGTTTCTGATAAACTGAATGGAACAAACTATCGAGAGTGGGCTCAAGCTATGAAACTCGCCATTGGAGGAAGAGGGAAGATGAGCTTTATCATCGAAGATGGGAATGTTCCAGACTCAACAAACTTACAAGCTACACGACAATGGGAGACAGATAATTCCATGGCTCGTCATGGCTTATCAACGCCATGATACCACCAATCAAACGGACCTTTATGTTTCTACCAACAGCTCGAGAAATTTGGGAAGTAGTGCGATAGTTCTACTTTGATGAAGAGGATGCATCACGGATTTATGAGATAAAAACAAAGTTGTGGCAAATGAAACAAGGTGACAGAGAAGTTACAGAATACTGGGTTGAAATGATAGCATTGTGGCAAGAACTTGACCTCGTCAGATGAAGAGTGGAGGTGCAATGAAGATGCAGTGATGTACAACCAGAAAATTGAAAAGGAGAGTCTTTGAATTTTTGGCTGGTCTCAATAAAAACTTGGATGATATTCGTGGAAGAATCTTAAGTAGAATGCCTTTGCCTACAGCTAAGGAAGTATTTTCTCAAGTTACGAGGGAAGCAGCAAGGAGGAAAATCATGCTAAAAGAAGAACCGAAAGAACTAAATGTAACTCCAGTATCTATGAATGAAGCTTCTGCCCTATTATCACGTGGTGAATCCAGTAAGAAAAATCATAAGTGGTGTGAGCATTGTAAACAAA
>JANQBM010000002.1:19418859-19431852 GCA_025594535.1 Erythroxylum domingense | reverse complement strand
GTAAGAAGAAGTGGATAGTGGATTCTGGAGCTTCGGATCATATGACAGATGATTTTAATCTGTTTCATTCATATGTTCCGTGTGCTAGACATGAAAAAGTTAAGGTAGCAAGTGGTGATTCCTCTTCAGTTGCAGGCAAAAGAGATATCAAAGTAACAGATTCTATGAAACTAAATTATGTTCTACATGTTCCTAATTTAGAATGCAATCTTCTATCAGTCAGTAAATTGACAAAAGAAGTTAATTGTAGTGCTCATTTTTTTCCCTACTCATTGTGTTATACAGGACCTCTCATCGGGGAAGATGATTGGCAGTGCTAAAGAGGTAGATGGAGTGTACTACTTTGACGATGAAGAAAGTCAATCTACTCCTTATAGCTTGGGTAATAGTGTGATTGTTCCTAAGACTAATGAACTATTGTTATGGCATAAGAGGTTAGGGCATTCAAACTTTCAATATATGTCACGGTTATTTCCAAATATCTCAATGAATAAAGATCTTTGTGTTCATTGTGATGCTTGTGAATTTGCTAAACATCAAAGAAGTTCTTTTACAAGGTCCAAATACAAACCCACAAAACCGTTCACTTATCCATAGTGATCTTTGGGGTCCATCTCGTGTTTCTAATAGAACCAATTCAAAATGGTTCATTACATTCATTGATGACCATACTCATTTGTGTTGGGTGTTTCTTTTGAAAGATAAAGCTGAAACCTCTACCGTATTCATCAATTTTTATCAAATGATAAAAAATCAATTCCAAACTAGTATTCAAATCCTTCATACTGACAATGGTACTGAATACTTTAATCAACATCTCCATACATTCTTTCAAAAACATGGAATTGTCCACAAAAGTACTTGTGTCAATAGTCCTCAAAAAAATGGGATTGCGGAAAGGAAAAATAGAAATCTTCTTGAAGTAGCTAGGGCCTTGATGTTCACTAGTAATGTTCCAAAATATTTTTGGGGGGATGCTTTTCTTACTGCTACCTATCTTATTAATAGAATGCCTAGTCGGGTTCTTTCTTTCAAAACACCACTTCAGAAATTTCAAGAAACCTACACTACCACTCGTCGTGAAACTAACCTTCCTTTAAGGGTTTTCGGGTGCACAACCTTCCTTCATAGTTTTTCACACAATAAACTTGATCCAAGAGCCAAAAAATGTTTGTTTCTAGGATATTCTGCTACACAAAAGGGGTATAAATGTTATGATCCTATCTCAAAAAGGTTGTTTGTTAGTTGTGACGTCTCTTTTTCCAAGACAGATTTCTTCTATCCTAAGTCTTCGATTTAGGGGGTGTATTAGAGTGAGTTTTGGGGGGATGAATCTCAGCCTCAACCTGAACCTATATCTATTCCTGAAACCATCCCAGTGCCTATGTCATCTACTATAGAGACAAATCCTAATACAGAAACTTGATCATACACTCAAGGGGTATTCTCGGAGGAAGAAAGCAAGTGGCACACTTCCTATCCCTGAAGCTATGCCAATTTCTGAACCAGTGCAAGTCCCTACCGAAGAAATTCAGAGCAGTGAGGATCAAGGAGACAACACAGATTTAGAATGGCCAATTGCCTTAAGGAAGAAATCTAGATCATGTACTATGCATCCGATTGAGAGGTTTGTCTCTTATGAAGCTCTATCTTCTCAATATAAAACTTTTATTACTAATCTGGACAGAATTGATATTCCAAAAAATGTTCAAGAAGCTCTTAAAGTTCCAGAATGGAGAGAAGCTGTTTTTGAAGAAATAAGGACACTTGGAAAGAATGAAACATGGGAAGAAGTTGATCTACGAAAAGGAAAGAAACCCGTGAGGTGTAGGTGGATATTTACAATCAAATATAAGGCTGATGGCACCATCAAAAGGTATAAGGCGAGATTAGTAGCTAAAGGCTATACTCAGACCAATGGGATGGACAACAAGTAAACATTTGTGTATCATTAGCTGTTAACCTTGACTGGCCACTTCAACAACTTGATATCAAAAACGCCTTCTTGAATGGACAACTAAAGGAAGAAGTGTATATGAAACTTCCTCCAAGGTTTGATGAGGAAGGAGGAAACAGAGTATGTAGACTAAGAAAATCTCTATATGGACTGAAGCAATCAACACAAGCTTGGTTCGAGAGATTTGCCAAAGTCCTCAAAATAGAAGGATACACACAATCACAGTCAAATCATACAATGTTTTTTAGAATTAGAGTAAGGTAAGAAGACAATTTTGATTGTGTATGTTGATGATATTATCTTAACTGGTGATGATGCAGAGGAAATCACAAGACTTAAGACAGCGTTGAAGAAAGAATTTGAAGTTAAAGACTTAGGAGAAATGAATTATTTTCTGGGCAAGGAAGTAGCAAGATCAAAGAAGGGAGTTTACATCTCACAAAGAAAGTACATTCTTGAACTCTTAAGAGAGACTGGAATGTTAGGGTGCAAACCGAGCACTACTCCTATTGCCAGTACAAAATTTGGAGATGAAGATGATAAACTTGTCAATCGTGAAGAGTATCAAACACTAGTGGGAAGACTAATTTATTTGTCTCATACTAGACCAGATTTTGCTTTTGTCGTAAGTGTTGTTAGGTGCTATATGCATGCATCAAGGAGAAAGCATTTGGAGGCAGTCTATAAGATCCTACGGTATCTAAAGGGTACTCCAAGAAAAGGGTTGCTATTCAAGAAAGGAGATCAAAGAACAATTGAAATATATATTGATTCAGATTGGGCAAGTTCAGAAGAGGAAGATGATCAACCACTGGATATTGTACTTTTGTGTGGGGAAATTTGGTTACTTGGCAAAGTAAGAAGCAAAAGGTGGTAGCCAAGAGTAGTGTTGAAGCTGAACTAAGAGCTGTTGCAAAACGGATGTGTGAAAGTCTCTGGTTAAAGAGTGTGTTGACAAAATTGGGAATCGGTTTTGAGATACCTATAAAACACTATTTTGATAACAAGGCAGCCCTAAGCATGACACACAATCCAGTCCATCGTGAGAGAACAAAACATGTTGAGGTTGATCGACATTTCATCAAAGAGAAGATAGAGGATGGGACAATATGCCTAATTTATGTTCCAACAAAGAAGCAGACAGCTGATGTGTTTACCAAAGGACTTCAACGACAAGCATTTGAAGAGTGAATTAACAATTTGGACATGATAGATATCTATGATCCAACTTGAGGGGGAGTGTGGTCAAGATATGTATAATATCATGATATGATCATAATCAGACCTTTTAGATTAGATATCAATATCTTATAGATATATAATATCCTAGGATTATATTTCTATATCTATACAGATTTTCTACCTTTTTTTCTGTAAACCCTATTCGTGTATATATACGCTTCAGTCTCTAATAAAGAGATATAGAACAAATTAGCTTTGATTCACATAATCTTATCTGAACTTAAATGTATTCAAGCAAATCAATCAAGCTGTGACAAAATGAAAGGAGAAACATACAAGTCGTTCTGAAATTATTCTTTCAGTAGCTGACTCTGTATCCAACTCAATAGCAACTATTTCAGTATGATCAACAACTTGATCATGCTCCACAAAGCCACAGCGAACTTGTATATCACGGCATTCCTTAAGGAGGACAGTCACCTAAAACATCCAACAGAGTCAAGTGATAGGTCCTGTCAAGCACAACATATAATAAATGCTAAAGGTGCAAAAAACTGGTGCTCGCATGTTAATTTGGGAAGGCATTTTACATATCCATGAAAATATATTAATAAAGAAAGCACCAACTCACAAATTAGCCTTGCTCATTGTTTTAGAGGACACAAGTGTAAATTTGAATTGGATTTAGCATCACAGCAGGATAATAGCATCAAATAGAGCAAGAAGGATTAACCACTATATGGAAAAGAAAAGGCAAAACACAACAAATTGTTCAATACATTCATGCGCTTATGTCAGTGCATTTTATTTCAAGCAAAACACTATTTCTTATCTTTCCGTAGTTGACCGAACTTTCTATGCCATCAAATCTAGAATACATTAGTTTTACAGTTATCTACTGGCTCTGGTGTCCAAACAATATAGAATGCCAAGCTGCAAATGATACACAAAGCAAGATCTGTATAAATTACGACCACAATGTAACACCAAAGTGGCCTAGTGGTGATGAGAAGTTTCATCCACTACCCAGGTTAAAAATCCTGGGAGAGGATTTTCAAGAAAAGGGGAGGAGGACCCACTGTTATATAGCCCAACATGCCTAATAGTTCCAAAATAAAAAAAAGTCGACAGGACAAGTCAAAAAACAAAACTAATCCGAACCTGTTTCTGAAGGTCGTTGATCTCCTTCTGAGAAAAACTATATTCGCGTTCATGCCTCCTCAACTCTGCCTGCAAAGAAACATGATCTTTTAGCAACAGAAAACTAGCTACCAACATGTGTACAATCCAAAGTATGTCACATACCTTCAGTTCTTGAATTGTTTTCTCTAAATTTGCCCGTTCAGAAATTGAGTGCTGCAATTTTTGGTTCATAACAGAGTATGACTCGACCATTCTTTCATATTCAGCTGCAGAATCAACAACTAAAATGGTCAAAAGAATATGGATGAAAAACAAACAGATTCAACTTGATCAGGCTACCAGCAATTGTCTGGACAGTGAGCCAAAAAAATGACGACGCAACACAAAATGGAGAAACATCATCCTTCGGTATACCTTCAACACAATCTCCAATAGAAAACTATTAAGTTCTCAAAACATACAATCTAACCATAACTGTTTTTTCATAGAACTATCAAATTATCAAGTCTCACTTCTACATGACATAACTGCTTATTCTCCTCAGAATTCACTAGTTTTTTTTTTCCTTTTTCAATCGTTCATGCCCTTGAGTATCATTAATAGTTAACAAGGACTAGAACTTCTGAAGCATCTTTGCATTTGATGAAAATAAATGAAGCACAATCTTCCAAATCTTCTAGCATAACAAAAAATTGAAAAGGTAAAACTGAAAGAAGAAACAAATGGGATCAAAATCAAAACTGAATTTCTTTCAGTCAATTCAATCATATACCTCTTTCATCTAAAATAATTCCAGCTTTCTCCTCGAGTTCACATAAGACCTGCATTATGAAATCGTCTTCTTAAGGAATCAAAAGTGAAGTAAGAAAAAGATGAATAGTACTCAAAGTGAAGACCTTTGAAAACAGGGAAGATGATAATTATCTAAACAGGAAGAAAACCAAAACACAAATAACATCAATAAAGTAGCAAGACAGCAAGAAAACACAAGCTAAAATTCTCTTACTACTGGATGTTAACACCAACAAATACTAAAAAAATAGGAAGGCATACCCGCTGGAGAATTGCTTCAGACTCCTTCCTTCCTAATTGCTCATGCCGAAAAGCATCAACAGCTTCTTGGTATTTTGCATACATTTTAGCAAGCTAGTAGTAAAAAGGAAAAGAATCAAGATAATGCAGCCACAAGTGCAAACATATCCGATTAACACAAGTCCAATTGAGAATAACTCACACTCCAGCCATCTCGGAGCAGAGATGCAGCTAATGCAGTTCCTGAAACACCAACAGGAATCTTGGGGACAAGCATTCTGCTTTCATCACCAACATCATTTGTTTCATTCAAATCTATCCATCTGCAACATCAAAAAGTATTCTCAACTAGGTTGCATGCCTTACTAACAGGTTACTGTCAAAATAAAAGGAGAAATGCATGTATAAGAGTGCAGGAAATATTTTTGAAAAATGAAGATGAGGCCAGAAGAATTAAAAAATAGGAACAAAAGAAAACAGGGAGGATAAATTGAGACTAGAATTGGGTGATAACATGAAACAAGATATAGAACATCTAATAAAAGTAGAAAGTTTAAATTTTTAAGTGGGACCATATGATTCTCGCCAACGGATAATGTGGTCCTATTAGAAGTAAAACTAAACTCAGTGTTAGAGATACAGAAATATAAGGAAATATAAAGCAAGAAACAAGTACATCCGTGTAAAGATGGTGGGTACTATTGAAGCAATCAAGATGGAGCAGCCACAGCAACATCACAGCTCTTAATAAATAGCTATAACATTTCATAGAAGAGGAAAATGAGAGAGAAGAAGGCCCCAAAAACACGTAGTGCCATAACAAAGAGATACACTATGTTAAGCTCTCATTAATAATTTGTCTCTAATAGACTAAAAGAAAAGGAGTTGTGTCAAAATAAATTGGAATAAAATTTCCATGTCCTAGTTGAGACCTATAAACCAATGCCATCATTAAGGTCAATAAACTTAGGTAGAAGTAATTTCCACTAAAAGATAAAATGAGATATGAATAACCAAATCATAGTAAGAACAACACTGACATACATCACCAAAAAATTCACTTTTTATTCCTATAGCTATACCTTTCCATGGAGAAACTACCGAATGGAAGAAGCTTTAGCTCACAGGCTTTCCTACTACTTTCAACCTCAGCTTCACAACTTTCAAGTTTATCTTTCAAGTCCATTGCATCCTGCAATTCACCAACAAAATTAATCAAATACCAGCAAGAAACAAAAAGAAAAAATGAAAGAAAACAGATCTCTTCAAATTTTTGATAGAACAACATCCCAATGCTCAAGAGAGTGAATTGCAAAGACCAGCCTTTCAGAAGATAAGAAAAGGTAACCTTTTTGTAAAGAATTGTACTGAGAAAAGGAAGAAACCTAGAAATCATAAACAAGAAAGCGAGAAGCTAACTTGTCCAATAAAACCATAACTTTGGAACAAGCAAACATGATTCATGGGTATTATTCCAACACGAAACAATAAAACAAGACACAAAAAATCACTTACATGCTTGATATGAGTCACAAAGTAGAAAAGAACTAAATTCTTTGAATCCAGTGCCATTATGTATTCTACATATTAATCAAAATCTCCTTATATCATTCCAGTTTTTAAAAATATTAACACTTTAGGAAATCTAACAACCAAAAATGCAGATATCCTATGTGATTCAGTAGTCAAGCCATACGTAGTATAGTTACTAATTCTATTTAGACTCTTATGATTTAAAGGGCATAGATATAATTTCATTTCTTAGGAGGCATACTAGACACAAGAATTAAGAAATTGAATTCCATCAGATTTTACAGATACTGAACAAGCTGTCATACTAAAAAGAAGCGTTTTCAGATATGTATAAACCAAACAGTATGTATTGACAGACCATACAGCTTCAAAAGTGCAAAAGATCGCAAAAAAGAAGCGTTTTCAGATATGTATAAACCAAACAGTATGTATTGACAGACCATACAGCTTCAAAAGTGCAAAAGATCGCAATGAATCTTTCCACAGAACCAAAAACTAATATTTGAGATTGAAATTTTATTACTTTGACAACTTTTTCGATGTTGCCAATAAGATAAAATGAGTTATTTGAGGATAATAATCACAATCTAAAACACCAACTTTTTAAGAACATGTTGGACAAAGTTTGAAAAAGAGCCATTAAAAGAGATAAGTACCTCTCGTTCTATTTTTTATTTTAAATTAAAAGAAGACAAAGATTTGAATTGGAATCAAGAAGTATATGTTTTTAGATGCGTATGAGAATTTCTTCACAACCAGTCAGTGAACAATTAAAACTATTTACAAGAAGTACCAGAATGGTCATTCTCAACAATAACAGATGCTGCATACCTTCTCTAGTTGTTTCCTTGCAGACACCTCCTTCTCAAGTCTTTCTTTGTAATCATTTTCAACTTGACTCAAGTGACTCTGAATGTAATCGCCACCAAATTACCGAGAAGCAAAAGAAGTTTACTCAACCGTTCATAGAAAAGTTTTAGAGAGAAGAAATAATTAAATTTAAAGAAGAAAAACTCACTTCCAAAGCTTTGATCACACCCTCAAGCTCTCCAGCCTTCCTAGACCATTCTTCGGAACTTTCCTTATATAATTCAACAAGCTTATTCACCTAAAGTAATAAGGACATTTCAATATGATTAAGAAGGATTAATATAGGTCACCATTTCTATTAGCAACAAATTGATGTTTACATGGACGGGTGAAACAAGAATGCAGTGAAATGATACCTGCTAAACTGAATTGCAATCTTTCAAAAACAAAGAGTAAGCAGCTTTTTCATTAAATAACATGACTAAGATTTTGAAGTGGACAAGTATTAACCGAAGCAGGAGAAAGAACGAGAAATAAAGTGCAAATCATAAACAAGAAACTGGTTCATATCCCCAAAACTGGCATAGAAACATGTTAGGATCAAGAGAGCAGGCTAAAGGAGAGTTAGTTAAGATAGTTTGGCCATCTACAACAAATATTTGTTCAGTTTTGTGATAAAAGAATGGTCAAACCAAACCAAGAATTGAAAAAGCTCCCACATTATCATCACAGTAGTTTCCCCTGAATTATCCAATATTGCAGAAAACAAATGCAATCAATTTGATGTAAATTCTAATCGACTGAAGTATAGCTGTGGTTTATCAAACAGTTGGCATATTATTTGTCCATTCTACAACAATTTGGTATACCGCATCAGCTTTAACAATGTTTAAAGTAGAGCATATTATCCAACAAATACCGAAGGTTCAATGGAAATAGCAAAACAAAGATGTGAAGTTTTACCAACAGAGGGACAAAATTTGATGAAGCAAAACAGAGTTGAAAGACATAACCACTGAAGATATCACTAACAAGGTATGGGTTGTGGTTCCTAAATTTGTGATAAACTTTGATCCACACATGTTCTTAGATTAGACAGGAGCCTATTTTGATTGGTAAAACAAATCAAGATCAAAAGGTACACTTTATAAAGATGATGTTGACAGGACATGCTAACATTTAGAGGAGTCAGAAGAAAATGGATGGCAGAGAACTAGCCAATCACCAATTGCTAACTGGAAGCGGAACAGATGAAGCTAAAGCTAAGAGAAAGGTATTTATGCCTTCCCATCACCAAGATAACCTCCAAATCAACTCATAACACTTCAATGAGGATCTCTGCACGTTATGGAGTACAAGAAGAAATTCAGCGAAATTTTCATTCATTTTGATGGGATGGAGACTGACAGACAATTAACAGAAACAGCTTAAGGGCAGGAATTAGGAAATAACTAATTATGAAGGATTTGCAGCGTTTAATATGCTCATCATCTAGCTTCCCAGTGGAACAATACTTATGGATTCCTTCTATCATAAAGTTGAAAAACCAATATGAATAGTCTCAACTGTAAAAGGCGCTATTAACATTCAGATGCCATCACCGATAAACCTTGATAGAACTCAGATATTGTTCAAACTAAAGGACAAAGAAAAGGAACTAATTGTTTTAGATGCAATGGAAGAGGTCATTATGCCTATCAGTGCCCAACTAAAAATCAGCATTTGGAAAAAAGGAAGAGGCGAAAGATTGTAAATAATTTACTACAAAGCTGAACTTGGAGAGTAATTAGGATCAGACTCTAGTGAAGGACCAGCACAAAGGTATACTTACTGTTGAGAGTTCAGCAGAAAACCGCTCCTCATTTGCTGCCGCAGCATCTTTTGATGAGTATAATTCCTTCATTAAAAGCAAACAAATAGGTATTGATAAGACAACTACCTTATCAAACAACATAGAACAAAAAAATTCAAGAGCAACAAATAAAATAGCCCACCTCCTGTACGGATGTCAACTTCATCTCCAATTCCTTTACCCTGTCTTCATTCCACTTTAAAGAGCTAGAGCCCTCGGTTAGCTGTTTTTCTGCCTATAAGAGTTTGCAGATCATTGGATGAAGAGGCATACTAGAGTAAAAGCAATATACTTGAAGAATGAAAAATTACAATAAGGTAAGCACTTACATCTACAAGTTTAGCAGACATACTTTCCTCAAGATCAGCATGCACCCTGCGTAACTCAATAAGACCATCAACTTTGGCTTTCAACTCATCGTTCAGCCATACATTATGCCTCTCAATGAGTTCTTTCTCCTGCTCACACCAAGATTTTCAAACATTACACCTTGAGCAATAGGAAGGATACCATATCTTATCATAAACTTCATAAAACTAAAGGTTCCTCTCCAAATTGCAACTAATGCACCTGATTGAATCACTTAAACACAAGGGGAAAAATATCCAAGTCCTTTGATGAGTATCAGATTATTTATTAGTGAAAGCCCTTCATTTGTTATTTCCAGCAGTCTATACAAATATGGAGACATTGTTTGTGGAACGGGAAAAAAAACAAAAAGAACCTGTGATAGACGAGTGCAGGTAGCTTGAGAGCGTGCCAACTCGGATTCAACTTCACATAAACGGGCCTCCTTCTGTGCTGCTCTGTCAGTCAAATTGACCTACGAATCCATAAATGAAAGGAGCAAGTTCATGACACGGTGTACGAAATGAAAGCAACAAGAATTAGTTTAAGAAAAGAAAAAGGAACAAACAATTTTTTCGAGATAGGCAGTGATAGTGGCATTCTTCTCACTAATCTCCAAATCTTTCTGCTCCACCAACTCTATCAACTGCCTCTTCGACTTGTGCAACTCTGATATCTCCAGCGCTAACCTCTCTATCTCCCCATCCTTTTCAATCTAAACAAAAAAGAATGAAAAAAAACAAGTTTGTTGGTTCAGAGTGAGAAAGGAAAGTGAAAGACAGAAAGAGAGAGAGAGAGAGCGAGAGAGATAACGCAGATAATAATTACAGATTGCAAATGGAGCTGGTGCTTCTGAGACTGGAGCTGAGCGACCTCGGAGAGGCGATCGTCGAGGGAGGATTGAAGCTGAGAGGAATGAGATTGCATATTAGAGAATTCGGAGGAAAGTGATAAGAACTTCTGCTCGAGAAGCGAGCAAGTCTGCTCAGCAGTGATGGAGGCGGCGTCTGAGGCGGCCTTGAAGGTGTCGAGGTCAGTCTGCAAGGCTCTGATGAAGTCATCGGCCTTGGCGACAATGTAGGAAGCATCGTCGGAGTGGCGGGCGAGGTCGTCATCGGAAATAAACAACGGCATAGTGAACAGAAAGAAAAAATTGAAGGCTCTTTGGGTTATGATGTTGCCGTGTTGTGCCCTAACCTGATTATAATAATACAAAATGAAAAAGAAAAAACAGAGAAAAAAGAAAGAAGAGGCGAGAAGAGATGAAGAGAGAGGAAAACCAGAGAAGGAGGTGGCGGGTGGGGTGTGGGAAGCAAATGGGAATTTGAACGCAACACAAACACAACAAATGGGTAAAAGCCCTATTCGCGCTCGTCTACGTTACATGAAAAGACCGATTCCTTTTTTTGGGGTCTTTGGGCCTATTGAAATTTGGGCCACACCTTCTTCTACCCTCGTCATGTCTCTTACTGTGTTTTTCATTATCCTATAATTAAATTTTTGAGACCATTCATTTTCCTAAGTTATTTATGTATTACAAAATATTATAATTCAATCCAATTTCATTATTTATAAATTCATTTTTAATGGAATAGTTTTCAGAGGATAATAGTAGGAAATATAATTTTCAACAAATTAATTTTCAAAAGTTCATACACAATAGTTATATATAAAGAATATAGTTCTAATTTTAAAATACATAAGACATTATAAAATTTCAATTTTACTTGAAATCTCAAGAATTTGATTTTAATTTGAAAAGTATGAAATAATTCTTCTAACCAAACTTCTCATCTCTAATACCTTATACAATATATGAATCATCATCATCATCATCACCCAATTTGAAATCCCGCAACAAAACAGGGTCTGGGGAGGTCTGATAGTACGTAGCCTTACTCCTACATAATAGAGAGGTTGTTTCTGGTAGACCCATATGTAAATGTGATAATGAAAAAGTGATGCAAGCTAACAAGGGTAAAAAGGGATAATTGAATAAGTTAAAAAGAAGGGATAAAAGAGGTGCAAACAAATACTTTATAACAAGTAATTAAACTGGATATAAACAAAAAATAAAGAAAATTAGGAAAGGAAATAGGAACAAATGATATACCTGATATGAAGCCCAGCTCTGCTAAATACCTGACAGGCTGCAACAGATCGGCTCTGCTCGTCTCTATGTGGGCGAGGAGTTATAGTGGTGCAACCATGTGTATATGACAATCCTACAGTGTCCGACATCCTTGTTGGATCTTTCCCGTATACCTGTGCTGAAAAGACAAATAGTATGACAGAACGATTAGTCTACGACTCGCAAACTAGGAAAGACTGATTTGACTTCCTACGCGGTAAAAACAGTGAGCGAGCATTACAGTAAATAACTCGTAATACGCTTACTCGACTATCTTAGTGTACAATATATGAATCTTTAAAGTTATTTATGTTATAATAAATTTGTATTTTCATAATTACGATTCGTGATTAAGTTAATAGTCTAACTATTGATCGATTGTGTGTCACACCATATGCCTTATCCGCTGGGTTCTCCCCTGGACTATAAGCGAAAGCCATTGGATCTCAGCATTGGCAATATTTCATGATATGATCTCGTATCTATCTGAACAATGAACTTCTCTATTCTTAGCCCCGCTCTTTGGAAAAGAAAAAAACAACCCCTCTTTCTTCCATGCTACTTATCTTTAAATTTTAATGTTTTATATTTTTTACATTTTTATCAATAATTTTATAACCACAACCATTACTAATATTAAAATTTTAAAGTAAACAAGACATTGACCTGTAACTAATTTTAGTTAAATACGAGCATCAAAATATTTAAATTTAATCTCATGTTTCCTAAATTTAATTCTAAAATCACTCAATAAATCATCTCAAACACATAAGATCTAATTGAAAATACATTTAAGAAATTTGTAAAACATTTTGAATTATCAGTAATATGGTATGTTTTGTATTGGAAAATTTAAAAGTTAGTATAAAATGTTAAATCTATAAATAGTAATAACATAATTTATAAGAAAGATGGAAGTGATTTAGTAATTATTAGTATTCTAATACAATAATTTTAAATACAACGTGTAATATACTAGTAGGGGTGGAAATAGGTCAAGCTGGG
>JANQBM010000002.1:19396589-19413060 GCA_025594535.1 Erythroxylum domingense | reverse complement strand
AGAACATATGCTATTAGGTGAATGCCCTTCGATTTTTTTCATACCCCAGGTACATCTCAAAGGTGCATGATGAGTATATTTTCTGATTATATTGAGAATTGCATTAACGTATTCATGGATGATTTCACTATTTATGGAGATTCATTTGATGATTGCTTAAATCATTTATTTAAGGTTCTCAAAAGATGCATTGAAACAAATTTGGTGTTGAATTACGAAAAATGTCATTTTATGGTTGATCATGGCATCATTTGGAAACATATGATTTCATCTAAGGGCATAGAAGTTAATAAAGAAAAAGTGGATTTAATTGTGAACTTAGCTTACCCTAAATATGTTGAGGAAGTATAAGCTTTTCATAGACATGCATGATTTTATCACAAGTTTATTAAAGATTTTTTCAAGATTGCTATTCGATTGTCAAAGTTGTTACAAAAATATTTTCCATTTGAATTTGGTAAAGAATGTCAAGAAGCATTAAGCATTATTGATAAGTACACATATTATTCAGCCACCAAATTATGATCTACCATTTGAGATTATATGTAATGCTAGTAACTATAGAGTGGGAGTTGTTTTAGGCCAAAGGATCGAGAAACAAAGTCATGTCATCTATTATGCTTCAAGAACAATGGATGCTACATACTAAAATTATTCTACAACTGAGAAGGAGCTTTTATCAATTGGCTTTGTTTTAGATAAATTTAGATCTCATTTTCTTAGCTCTAAAGTTATTGTAGATTCTGACCATGCAATATTGAGATACCTTTTTGGCAAAGAAGGAGTCCAAATCCTGACAATGCTAATGTCAATTTGATTACATATGAGAGCAATTGGTCCTAGAATGCCCAAAACTTAAAAGTGTTCCCAGCTATTCTTAGTAGCATGCCTGCTTATCAACCAAACTAGGAGGAAGAAGACCATTATAATTATTAGATAAGGCATAGTTATAAAAGCTTTTATTAAGTGCTCCTCTCTTTGGATATTCAAAACCCCACAAACTCTATTCTTTCGGAGGTCATTAGTCTAGAATTCTCGTCTCTTTTATAATTTGGCTAGCTATCATGGGAAACTAAGTACCAAGGATAGGCTAAGCAAAATGGTTAATTTAAGCTCTACTTATGTGCTTTGTTACCAGAAAAATGGATCCGTTGATCATTTGTTTTTTTTTATTGCTACTTCACTACCATCATTTACAGGCAAATAATTATACATTCAACCTCCAATGCAACACTTACAAATGGAATAATATTGTGATATCGATATGCAACATAAGAGTTCTTAGTAATTTCAACTATGTTTACTTACCCTATTTATTGGATCTAGAAATTACGTAATCAAAGGGTGTTCAAGGACAAGCAATTGGACCAGAGAAAATCTACTAAGTAAAGACATGGTGAATGGAATCAATGACATAATAATAAAGAACTTGAAATTAACAAGCTTTAAGAGTTCGCTATTTGTGGTGTTGTTGGCAACTTGAGTTCTACTATACAATATTGTGATAAGCATTTCTGTTGGTTACAACCTTGATTACCTTTTGAAATAAATTGTCTTCAATTTCTTAAAAAAAGTATAAATTTTAAACTTAATTTCCTAAATTTAAAATAAAAAATTATTTGAAAATATTTATATTTAAAGTTTCTTAAAAAATACTCTTCATTTTATTACAACTAGCTAGTACCTTCAAAGCTACTGACTACGACTGAGATTGTACTCATATCGCGTTCTGAAAATACAGAAAGTTTGAGCATTCATTCACTCATATATACAGTATATCAGAGCGACCCTTGTTTTGATTTTGTTTTCTCCAGTACAGCGAAGAGAAGTTGTCAAGTTGATGTACACCGAGCTGGATGGTATCTGAAAGAGAAAGTTGGCACATGGGGAAGATACTTTATCATCTTTTTAACTACGTAGAAGAAAAGGAATAGATAAGTATATTATATCAAACTTTGTGATCAAAGCACATGGAAAATGTCTCGAAACATCACTACGAAATATCAAAAGAAAAGCAAAAGATACATTTCGGGGTTGGAGTATAAATATTCCTCCACACCCTCCCCGTAGAAACCTTCGTAGGGTTGGAAAATACTTTACATTTACACCCAGAAACCTACTGCCATACCAAAAGCAGTGATAGATACATGACTGCATTTGGGAATAATGATAGAACTGACATAACAGTAGGATGTGGTCCTACTACCCACCACCTCCTCAGCATCTCTCTCTCACACACAACACCAGTTAAAGGAACGCAAAACCCTCCAAATAATGCATTACATTAGTGAAAGGTGATGATCACATGGAATAAAAGCAGCATCTGACAACATACACATGCCTTTTGCCCTTCACATGCTCTCTGTCTCCTACACTACAACACCATATTCATCCCTTAATCCCTTTTCTATTAATACTAACCTATAATATTTCTTCACACGCAAACTATGTTAAGAGCCCACCAAAGGAAAAAAAGAAAAAAAGAAAAAAAGAAGAAATTGCTCACCAAGTCACAAACCTTTTTTCGCCTTTTTTTTTTTCATCCCCATCTGTAATAGTAACACTATAAACATGTCACAAGCTTCATAGTTATTGTTTTTGCTATGTTTCCTCCTTTTTGATGTCAGTCTTTAGTTTGTTACTATCGGGTTGCTTGTGGAACGGCGAGCCATCAAGGTGCACGGAAGATGTCTGTGGCAAGAGATGAGATGGTCATTGGTTAAGCCAGCAGCTTGCATGAATGAGTGAACCACGGTGGGACCTGCGAACCTGAAGCCTCTCCTCACCATGTCTTTGCTTATTGTTTCTGATTTTGATGTCTTCACTGGTACCTTGTGTCCAAATTTGTACTGTGTGGAGATGGGCTTACTGTTCACAAACGCCCATACATATTTGTCAAATGATCCAAACTCTTTCTTGATCTGAAATTACGACCTTTCGTAAGAACACATTTTATATAGTCGTAACTGGCTACTACTACACAAACAGTGAAACTGGGATTCAAATAGAGGAAAGCGTCTGGAGCTTGGTCGTCAACAATCCTTCCCAAATAAGAGGAAAGGAACAGATATAATAAATTTGGAAAATCATCAAGTCCTTGTTTGCTTCTTTTCTTGATTTTTTGACATTAAAAAATGGTTCTTTTTAGCCTAATAACAAAACAAAAAGAGGTTCTTTTGAAGTTTGAACCTAATCGAATATTAAAATGCTAAATGAAAATACAAAAAATAAGAAAAGATTAGTGAATTTTGCTGTTTATAAATGATTACCTCGAGAATTCTGTTAGAGTTGTCGACGACACCTCGAACTCTGCTCATATCAATCCCATATTCTGTGCTGATTGACGTCATTTGTTTTTCAGTCATGTTGGCCACAGTTTCTGCATCAAACCCCGAAAATGCATTCCTGCAGAAAAGACCAACAATCTCGAATCTAAGCTTGAATTTCAACACTCATAGTATAAAATAGAGAAATTAAGTCCAGGGAAAGCCTTTAGATTTAAAGTGATACAATCCACCTGAAATCTTGACGTTTCTTCAAAATGGAAGTCCAATCTGAGCCAACCTGAGCCCCACTTAGAACTAGCAATTCAAACAACATCCTGCGCGATATATGTTCAGAAGTACGAAAAGTTTATCACATGGATAATTTAGAGCTAATCGTGTGTAAACTGGCGTGTTAGACAGAGACTTACTTATCATCATGGACAGGAACTCCCCATTCTTCATCATGGTAAGCAATATAGATGGGATCTGTGCACATGAAAATGGATAACTGTTAAGCCAAAAGTTTATCTCTCATGTCTCGGAATACATACAAGAAAATCCCGACTAAATTTTGGCCCATCTTATTTTTCTCAAGCTACTTCACTTTGCAGTTTGCACGCCCGTGTACTCTCTCTCTCTGTCCCTGATCTGTGTCTAAAAATTTATAGATATATTTGAACATCATAAAGCTGAAGGAAATTTGGGTTCTTTTATGTCACCTGAATTTGATGTAATAAAACTGCATCTTCTCTGATCTTCCTCTTCGGGCTTGGCTGTTGACGTGATTGAAGATGTGTCAATCGGGACAACCTTGGATTCAAACTTGGCAGACTTGGATCGTCCATAGTGAGCAATTTTCATCTTTCTCTGAGCGTGTTGAAGTGCCATTTGTTCTCTTCTCACAGCAGCAATACTTCCAGGGGATTCCATTATCAAAGACGAAGAATAACTCAAAGATGCTTCTATGGAAGAAGAAGAGGAAGAAGAAAGAACAAATCCAATACTATTGCCAACAGTACTAGTAATGCTTTCCTTGAAGCTTTTAGACTTCTTCCTGTCCAAAGTTGCAGTCTTTGAATTATTGTTATTACTATTATTAGTTCTCGGGATGGGGAGGGATACTTTATCAGAACTAGAATTCATTAAGGTGTTAGAAGAGTCACTTCCTCTATTGACAGCAGGCAGTCTTGGGGACCTGGACTTTGGTGACAAAGTAGGTGGTGGTAATGGTGGTGGAGATGGTGGAGATTTGTTTGATAGTTTCTTTAAGGAATTGCGTCTTTCCAAGGTTGGAATAGGTTGAAGGACAGGGCGGCCATTGATCCTGCAGGGTGCTGCCGGAGGAATCTCAACGCCACCTGTGCTGACTTTTGCCTTGGAGGAGGTACACATGTTTTGGTGGGTGTAATATTTGATCGAGCGGGGCTTCAGCAATTGAAGGAAAAAGGGCACTTTAGCTAATTAGAACATGTAGATAACAAGTTAGTAGAGAGCAAGTTACGTACGACAGAAAGAGGAAGAGTTGGTGTGAAGAATCAAGTTAAGGTTGAGCTAGAAGGAAGGGGAGGAGCGTGGTGGATTATATAGAGGTGGGGAAGTGGTAGGGACACTTTCAGATTAGTCTGCACATGCTAAATTAATTAGTCTAGTCCTTCAAAAATAAGAGATTTACATTCAATTCCAAAACTTGAAAGCTTCCAATTTCCTTCCTCATCTAATTCATTCAGTCTAAAGGGATTTTGACATATATTTATGTATACGTTTGGGAACATGGAAGGGTTGGAGTCTGCCATAGAAGGCCTTGTGAGGAGCATTACTTTATGGTAACTATGCCACGAGGGGTGACCTGACCATGACACGGACACGCCTTCTCGTATCCATGGCTTCCCCACTTGCAATGTGTTAATTGCAAACTCTGCTAACTAAACTGTCATTTAACTTATCATTAACTTGTATTATATGCCGGAGAGAGCATCGAGGCAAGTCCTCCTCCTACACACGGGAATTTTCAGTTGGTTGAAAATACATTTACCTATAAGGCTACCATATTTATCTCCATGTCCATCATATATGAATTGATTCTTCACTCCTCCTGGCATAAGATGGTGGAGTGACGGATAAGAAAGGTAAGTATTTTTGCATGTATTGGTAAGAAGAAAAAAAGAAAACACCAATCATTAGCTAGCAGGGCAGGTTTTTCTTTTTTTAGCTGGAGAGGAATCTCTCTCTCACTCTCTCTCTTCTTTACTTTGCTGGCCCTCGAATGAATGAAAAGAAGACAGACATGTAAACACATCGGTTATATTATTGATATCTGAGTACTTGCCCGTAATCAGAACCATTTTTTGTGGCAAAGCACAAACCAGCCACGAACTCTCTTAGATGTTGACGAAAAATTGATGATGATGACTAAGTTGTTGTAACTAATCAAAATCCAAAGCGGATTACAAGTTTAGAATAAACCTTTTTGATGAGATGAAAGTATTAGTTCATATCACTAAATGATACAGGCGATATTATATACAATTGTGATGGCAACCTTATAATATTGAACGAAACATATACAAGTTAAAATTATTTTTCTGAAAATTTCTCAATTTCTAATCTTGTAGAACTTGAACTCTAGTGCATAAAAATACTTTCCTACATCGTAGCTATCATATCAAATTCGAATGGTAATTCTTAAACTAGCTAGCTTTGATGATTTAATTATCATTTGCTTTATAGGTATGCGTAGTAATTGGCTTTGTTCTGACCGGTCCATTCCGTAGCTCACAGACATATATACGACCATCAAGCTACTTAAGTTCCTTTGCGGACTATATTTAGCTACATATCTAGGTATGAATCTTATCTTTGTTTAATAGATTGTTTTTAGGAATTGTAATGAATTTGGCCATTAAAGGCAAAACAAGAGTTACAAGCAAACTACAAAGAACAGTACATATTTGTTAATGCAAAATGAGTTACATTAGAGAAAAAGTGCTACCTTCCTAGCCATGATAGGAATTAAATATTCCACATTCTAAGCCAATATTCCTAGCTGTGGAAATTTAGTTTGTGCAGGTTAACATGACTTCTGATTTGTAGAAACATATTATTTTGAACTGCTCCTTAGATAAGCTTCTATTTTGAAAATTTTGAAAGTTTCTCTTATCCCAGATAGTCTTGACAATAAAAGTGAGAGCAATGCAAAAGTGCAAATTGACCATACCAAGCCTTGAAAGTGTTCCAATGATTAGGAATATTCATCTTGTAACATCTATGTAGTGTCACCCTCCAGTTGATATTGACAAACTCTCATCAAGAATAAATGTTCATAACTTTCCTCAGCCATCTGACAAAGGATACATTAGTTAGCTATATTGAGAAAACACTTCAACTTGTCTATTGTTGGCAATTTTTCCTCAAAGGCTTTTCGCAATGTGAATGCAGCTCGAGGATGGCAATGCTTGATTCTAACCACTCTAGTACAGGGAATCATGTTAAGTTACTTTTGTAGGAGATTCCTATAAGATTGGTTGGCTAAATTCCCATTTCTTAAGTGCTTCTAGATAGTTCTATCCTTTCCTCTAAGCAGGTTAGTTTGATGAAGCTTGTGATATATAGAAATAGAAACTTCATTTTGTATAAAAATTATTCTATCCCTTAAAGCATCCTCAACTATTATGTTCTAGTCGAGAGCAGTTCTAAAACAGTCCATCCCTTGTAGGTTGATTAAAGAGCCGCACGATAGTCAGTTGTCAAACCAAAAATTGATCAGTTTACCATTCCCCATCATAGAGAAAAATTTATGTGTATGAAGATGCAGGTTTGATTTTAATACTCCAAATGCTTCTTTCCTTTATGAATATACCATCGACCCATTTACACTAAAGAGATTGCTTTTCAATCAATAATTCCCAGAGTCTTTTTCCCATCATTATTGTGTTCATCAGTTTCAGTGAGATGATCCTAAGACTCCCTTTATTCTTAGGTAAATAAACCTTTTTCTATTGCATTCTAGCACTCTTGGTAGATTCCCATTGTCCATTCCATAGAATTTTATTAAAGATCCTCTCAACAATTTTAATTATCTTCCTAGGTATAGCTAAATATAAAGACTAAAATACATTGACAAAATTCAGTATAGAGGATATGAGTTGGATCCTACTAGTAGTAGATAGAGTTTTAGAGCTCTAGGATGCAATTTTTCTTTTGATTCTTTCAACTAGTAAGGAAAAACTAGCAAAAGAATGATTAGGAATTGAAATTGGGATACTAAGCTAAACTATTAACAAAGATAAATGTGTGAAACCAGTGATGGGTTGGATAGCTATGGCACTCTCTAAAGTAGATTTAGACAAGTAGAAACCACTTTTTGTATAATTCACTTCTAAACCAAAGAGATTGCTAAATATTTTTAAAGCTTTCATTAGTATAGAAACTAAAGTTTGATCTACCTTAGAAAGCATAATAAGATCATCTGCAAAGCTTAAGTTTGTAATCCTTAGGTTTTTGCACTTGGAGTGATATTTAAAAGCTTTAGTTCACTCTACCACAGCTTTAAGAGTTCTATTGAAAACCTCTTTGATAAGGGCAAAGAGATATGGAGATAGGGGATTCCCTTAGAGCTTTTAAAATGTTTATTGGGCTACCCATTTACCAAGACTTTAAAGGTAGGAGTTGTGATACATTTTGAGATCCATTATATGAAGTTTTATGGAAAATCCAAAGCCTAGAGAGTATTAAAAATGAATTTCCAATCAATATTATCAAAAAAATTTCAGGTTAACCTTGAGGAAGCAGTTCTTTCTTCCTCTTCTGAAACCATAAGCTTTGACAAGTTCTTGCAATAATAGCATATTATCTCCTATAACTCGACCTGGGATATAATGCCCCTTGAGAAAAATCAATGTAGTTCCCCAACACTCTTTCTAATCTTTGAGCTAGAACCATAGAGATGATTTTATAAATTGTATTATAGCATGAAATTAGCCTAAATTAGAGGAGTTATGCTCACTACCTTTGGGGATAAGAGTAATGAAACTTCTATGGAATTTTGTTAACATCTTTCCTTTATTGAAGAACTTAAGTATTGCATCAATCATTGTAGGCTTGATTAGGTGCAAAGCTTTGTTGAAAAATAGAGGATAAAAACCATCCAGACCAGGTGTTTTGTAGTTGTTCAAGGTCTTTAATGAGTCTTCAATTTCCTACTTGGAGATAGGTTGAGTCATCATTCAGTCTCTTGAGTAGTAATTCCAAACTGCATAAGTTATCTAAAGAAGAGCTGGGATAAAGTAGCCTTAGAAGGGGCTTTAAAAAGGTCTGAAAAGTAGTCAAATGCTCCAAGAAGCAAGGAATGCTAGGAATTAAACTCATGGTTGTTATGTATTAGCGAGACCATTTTGTTATTGTTTTTCCTAGAGATAACTACCCTATGGAAAAAAGTTATATTCTTGTCTCCCACGCTGTAGAAAAAAGTTTTATTCCTATCTCCCCCTTTCATACATTCGATCCTCGAACTCTATTTTAGGAAGGAATAATCATAAGTAAGTGCATTGGAGAAGTGTTGCATTGTAGATCTTTCCTAATTCTATAGGTAGGGGGACTAAGGATCAGTTTGGAGCTGGGATTGAATTCTCTCAAAGGCAGCTCTTACTGTATTCAAAAGATGGTGAGTGTTTCAAATATTATTCTTAAACAATACTTTCATTTCTTGCTTAACGGGTGGAGCTTCTTAGCAAGAATGAATTACTTGGAACCTTGCATGGGTGCACATAAAGCTTTCAAAATGTAGGAGTCGAATTTAGCAAGGTCAGCAAGGAATTTGTTAATTTTAAAGGGAGAATAAGTTCTATCTATCTCCAGGTGAGTTATAATAGTTGAGTTACCCGAAAGGTTTTGTTGGTGAAGTGAGTTTAGTTGCTTGTAGTTTATAAACCATATTTAATTTTACATGCATCTATCTGGTTTCTTCTTAATAAAGTTATCCCCTATTTGTTTATTATACTAGGTGAAGAAGCTACCTCCCCAAGAACATCTAAAACTTGAATGTCAAATAAGTATTGTCTCATTTCCTTACAAGGGTTGCCTACAGATCTAACCCCTCGTGCTTCCTCAAGATTAAATAAAGCATTGAATTCCCCAACAATAAGCCAAGTTTGAGAGATTATAGATGCTAAGGATTTAAGATGGCCCCAAAATGCAGATCTCTGGTAGGCATTGTTATGAGCATATATTAAAGAAATAAGGACATACTTGAGTCCTTTCAAACCATTTCAAGATGGATCAATTGGTATTAAGTGAAACTGATTCTAATGGTAACAACCATTGTATTGTAGACAATTAGTAGTCACCCATTGGGGTGCTGATTGTGATTGGAAATTAAGTCCCAATGCTTAGGCAAAAAGTTAAGAATGTTACAGTTTAGATACTTGTATCCAAGAAACCAGTTATAAAACCTTTATTCTTTAGTACTATATCCCTCATCAAAAGTTTCTTGTGAGGGACATTAACCCCTTTGATATTCCAAGTCAACATAGTTATATGTTAGACAACCTAGTTGGGTTCATCTTCTTTTTGCTCGAACTTCTTTTAGAAACTTATTCAAACTCTTCATCCTATTTAGGATTTTTGCTTGGAGTTGCTTGGGTGCACCTATCAAGCTTATAGTTGACAGTTTCCTCATAGAGAGGTGAATTGTCATGTATTTGTTCCCTAACCTTATTTGATAAGCTATTAGTCGCAACTGACAAATGTTAAGTTTATGTAAAAGCTTATGGAGTTGGCTACACATTAGCTTCTGTGTTAACTCTATTATTACCAACTATCAGAGTTATTGTTTGTGCAAAAGATTGTGGATTAGATTATGCATCTACTTTAGTGTTAAGTGTTATGTCTAATTTCTATTGCTTTTAATGACCTTCATATCTTGATTTTGGTTACAAATTCTTGTGTTTTGATCCAAATGTTAGATCAATTGGGTGAAATCGGTGTGAATATTGCATGAATATTAATTGGTTATTTTGTGAATTTTATATAAAAACACCAAAGTCACGTAAATTTTGCATGAAAATTAAAAGAAATAAAAAAGAAAAAGAAAAGAAAAGTTGTGACATGTGTCACCACCTTAAAGGTGGCGTGGTTTGTCACCACCTCATGGTTGTGCTAAGTCACTATCTTAAAGGTGGTGTGACTAACATTTAATTAAGTTAAATGTTAGTCACGGTGGTGACTTCACCACCGTGTATAACTAACATTTAAGTTAAATGTTAGTCACGGTGGTGACATATTAGTCATGGGTTAGTCACCCCCGTGCACGGCTAATCATGGGGGTGACTTAACTAGTCAACCTATGCAAATTCGTGGACACTAACTTTGAGTCTAACATGTGCAGGTTGACGGCATAACAACCCTACAAACCTAAACCTAGAGTTGGGCTATAAAAAGAAGGGGAAGGATAAAAAGGAGGGGGTGCCAATTGAAAAGCATCATCTTTTATTCACTATTTCATTCGTTCACTCACACAGAGATACTATAGACATGGGAGGTATAGAGAGATAGAGAAAAAGAAGATAAACAGAGAAAGGAAACAAAGTGAGTTGGGAAGAAAAGCAAAACAACAAAGAGGTGGAATCTTAGGAGAGGCTGAAAGTGAGAGCTGGAGCTGAATCCCATTCAACTTGAGTGAACATTCGTCTAGGGAAGAAGTTGAAATAGAAGACGAGAGCAAAAGCTGGAAGCTTTAGAGGGACTGGAGATCTCCACAACTCTTCATCCGATAATTTGTTTGCCTATTCTATTTCTTGTTTGTTGCTTTGTTTCTTTCATTTTACTATTTGTTATTAACTGACTTATATTCTTATTAGTTTAGTGGACTGTTTTTTGTTTCTTTTGATAATCCATTCGATATTCACTATTTTATTATTGCTTTAATACTTTTTTTAACAGTAGCATCTGATTAAAGTGTTAATGATGAATGTCGTGATATCCGTGATGGGTTGATCTCTTTTCTTAAGAATTAATGTAGCTATTTAGTTCAATATGCATGATTAGGTTACGGATCTGTTGTCTTATTTATTGTTATGTTTTGTGAACTGAACGGATGTAATAGAATGTCCTTTGCATCATTTTAGTGCTAAATGAATATTCAAGAGATGAAGTTTAAATACGGATTGAAAAACTATGGACATTTAGGTTAAGAACTAGAAATATATTAACTTAAGTGGTAATTGGTAGTTGAGTTTTCATAATTAATTCAGATAATAACTTGTTGAATACGAAAGTTAGACTAACTCAATATTCGAAATCCATTTAGAACCAAACTATTAATTTTAGTAAGACAATAATCTAGACAATTTTCTTCATTCATACATAGGAGATTAAATTAGTGAAGTTAATTATCAAGAGTTTTTCCACTTTGACTAATCTATTTATCTTTTCTCCCAATTGTTTCCGTGTACTTCTCAATTTAATTTCATAATTTTCCTTAAAAGATTTCACTCAACAATCAGGATAGAATGTCTAGGACTGCATTTTTTATTCTTATTTTAAATTCAAATTTAATTTAAGTTAACCAATTTCACCACCGTGGGAGATGACCTTGGGTTATCAATTACAACTATCTCGTATACTTGGAAGTAGTATAACCTAGGTCATTTTAGAACTTTTTGGGCATAACAAGTTTTTGGCACCATTTCCAAGGAGGTGTTTAGTGTTTTGAACCTGAATTAATTTTGATTGTTTTTACTTGCTAAAGTGATTTTAATTATTTCCTCGATTGTTTTGTTTATTTATGAATACATTGTTTTCATGTTATTTCATTGAGTTGTTTTAGTAATTTTCTTATTAATTCACTATTGTTTTTATTTGGTTTATGCGAGGAAGGACGTCTCAGGAAGGTGAACTTGCTCCCTTTATTGACAACGTAAATCAGATATGAGAACTTCTAAGGGACTTTGAAGACAATCTCGAGGGACTCAAACCAGAAGATCAAGAGATGGTTGAAAGGCAGCCAGTAATGAAGGAGTGTGCCAGACTGGTAATTGGTATTTATACTTCATGCATTCATCTGGGAGAGGTAGCTAGAAATTATGAGTTGAAAAGTATCCATTACAATATGCTTCCATCTTTCTATAGGGTTCCCAATGAAAACCTTTAAACTTCATTCGGTAATTCTATAGCACTCTCAAGAAATTCCTGTTGGATGGCCTAAATGAATATCAACTCAGGATGAGGTGTTTCCTATACAAATTGAAGGTTCGGGGTAAGGCACAGCTGATGACCCTTCCACCCGGTTCATTAACTATATGGGAAGAGGTGTACAATAAGTTCATAGGAAAGTTTTATTCCTACCAGAAGACTTCTAAGTTGCGAACAATGATAGCTACCTTCACTCAGATGGAGGGAGAGCCATTCCATGAGGCATGAGAATGCTTCAAACTCCTGCTCATTTAGTGTCCACACCATCATTTTCCACTCCATATGTAAAACCAGTTTTTTTATGATGAATTAACACAACAATGTCAGTATATAGTGGACAATGCAGCAGGAGGAGCTATGAGAGAGAAGGCGGTTGAAGAAATATATGAGATCTTCAAAATGTTAGGGGCCAATTCTCAACAAAAGAGCATAAGGGAAAGAAGAGTTGGAGTTCATAAAGTGAGCCTGAATTAAGAATTGGCTATGTAGTTAGCTGAGTTGACGAGGCATGTGAAGATGTTAACTACAAGGTTACCCTCAAACGTTCCAAATCAAAAGGTATGTCATATATTTGGAAATTATGGTCATGGAGCTAATGTTTGTTCGTATTCTTGTGAGCCTTTTGCATATGGGTAGGTACAAGTGAACTTAGTTAATGATTTTCAACCAAGGGAGTGAAATGATCCATACTCAAACATGTACAACCTTGGTTAGAGAAACCACCCTAATTTTTCATGGAAGACCAATAATCCACTAGTATAGCCCCAACAACAATACCAAAATTTTTAGAGGCTGAATTATTACCAAGGGTAATCCTCACTTCAAAACCTACTAAGTAAGCCTTCTTTGGAGAAAAGTCTGAGTGTGTTTATTTAAGTCACAACTCAAAATCAAAAAACATACAATAAGAGTTTGATTCTTTGGAGGCATTTGTGAAGAGGAATGAGATCCAATTAGGGTAACTCGTGGCTTAATTGCACAATAATTAAAAAGTTAAATTGACCAGTCAACCCGAGCAAGCACAAGTAGTCACTATTTTGAGAAGTGGTAAGGTAATCGATATGCATGTTGAGATCCCTTCTAATCTTTTTAGAGCAGGTAATCAAGAGGAGGAGAGCCTCCCCAATGAAGAAAGTAAGCAAAATGGAGGAAGCACTGGGCATGACAACCCTTCAAGTCAGGTTCAAAAGGATGAAAAACTGGGGTATGCAACTGACTGCAATGAAGGACCAATATTGCATAAGGTGACTAATCCTTATAGACCACCGATCCCATATCCGAGCCACCTTAACGAATTGAAACAAGATAAGCAATTTTCTGATCTTTATAATATATTTTCCAAAGTTAATATTAACCTACCCTTGTTAGGTGTAATCAGAAACATTCTAGCTTATGTGAAATTCTTCAAGAAACTAAGAACCAAGAAATAAAAGTTTGAGCCAACACAAGAAAATGATAGTTTCAGAGGTTACAAGTGCGATGCTAAAGCAACAATTACCCCCCAAATTAAAGGATCCAGAAAGTTTTCTTGTGCAAGTATCAATGGGTAATGACGATGAGGTTAAGGGTATGCTTAAACTTGGGGTGAGTATAAATCTTATACCTCAATCTATTTATGAGAAACTGGATCCAGGACAATTATGACTAACCAATATGTGCCTACAATTAGCTGAGAGGACAATCCGTTATCCGAAAGGAATAATGGAAGATGTGTTGGTAAAGGTTGGCAGATTGATTATTCCTATAGATTTTGTGGTCTTAGACATAGGGGAGCTTAAATAGCAAGGGAAGGAGCACACCATACTCCTAGGGAGGCCTTTTATGGCCACTACTAATACCTTGACTGATGTGAAGAACGGAAAGTTAAGCATGATTGTTTTAGGAGAAATAGTAGAATTCTGAATCTTTAATGTTGAACATGTTCCTACAACTACTGTTTATGAAGAATGCTCTCATGTTGATTAGTTTAATCTTGTAGACTTTGATTTTATGTTGTGGGAAGAAGAAGAAAAGAAGTTAAGCTTAGCGAGGGAGATTGATAAGTGCTGTCAATTATTGGATGATGCAACTGTGGGAGAGGTCGGAAAATTTTTAGAGGAGAAGACCTGTGAAGAGTGGGCAATAGTGGAATCGATCACTTTGGACGACCCATATCATTTCTATTTGGTCTTTCAATTTAGTTGTTGTTATTTCTTTTAGTGAAACTCAACTTAATCTATTTGCTTTGTGTGCATAGTCCTTCTTTTCAATCTCTTTTGTTTGTCTTACTCGCAGTCACTCACAGCCGTCTCCACTTATTAATTTCGAATGCCATGCTTATTGTATGCTTCACACTGTATCGACCCAGCTACCACCACACTTTCATATCATATTCCTTTCCCTATTCTTTTTATTATTCGTACTGTATGCAGTTTAATTTCTTTTAGTCTTTAATGTTTGTCCTCGTTCGTGTTAATTTTTCTCTTTTGCCCTAGACCCCTATTTTACCTTTTTTTGTGTCACATTAGGAATAATGTGATGTTTAAGTGTGAGAGGGATTATTAATTGTGTATTGTGTGCTTGTTTTCCTATTTATTATGTAGAGATGCATGATCATTAAATGAACTCAATCAGGATTAGAAATGTATAATATGAGTGAATGAGTATACTTGCATGCTTAGACTGATTAACTTAGATTTCAGTTAAAAGGACAATAGTTTGTTGTGATAGATAAATGACATTTTTCATTTGGTAAGAATTTGAGCCTTTTTGAATGATTAAACACCAATTTCTAGTATTCTTCGTTAAGAGTGTTCTTTCATGATTAAGGAACTCTAAAATTTGCTTCCAAATACAAGTTGAGATCACATAACCTTGTGCAAACGTTGAAATGATGAAGGCAATTAGGATTTATCCTGTTAGCTCAAAAAGCCACCATAATGTCATCCTTATTGAGCCCCCTTGAGCTTAAATAAATCTATTTCTTTCTTCAAACCTAAAATATAAGCCTTGAACTGGATTTTTTATTCACTTCATTACACCTACCATAAGGGCAAGTTGAGCATTTGAAAAGGTATAATCGGGTTTAGGCAATAAGTGTAGGGGAATCATAGCTTATAGTTGGCTTTTGAGTTAAGGATGGGTATGGTTGTAGTAATTTTTTCTCCTCTATATTTTTCTTCCCTTAATTTACTCTTTTTAAATGAATAAATAAATAATTAAAAAAAGAGAAAGAAAAAATAAAAAGAGAAAAGAGAAAAGAGAAAAAGATTGGAAAAGAAAAAATGAATTGAAAAGAAACAAAGGAAAAAGATGACAACCAGAAAATGAAAGAAAAAGAGAGACGTAAAAAATAAGGAGTGCTAATTTTATTACGTGAGAGGAAAGAATTAAGTGGCTAATTTTATTAAGTGAGAGGAAAGAATTAAGTGTTTTATTTCTCATTTTTCTGAATTACTTTGAATGCTCAGTTAGCTCTATGGTTTTAAACTATAATTTTCTTTTTTTCCTACCTTAGCTTGACCCCATTACAACCGAAATAAAGACCTTCAAATTCATGTTTTTGTTTGATATGAGTGGTGGAGAATGGATTAGTAGGTAAGCCTATAGTAGATACCTTACATGAAATGAACGATGAGTGAATATTTACTACCTTTGAATGCTTGAGAGGATGGAGAATGGAGCGAGTGTCTACCACACTTGTTGATGGTTCTTTGAATTGAAGTTCTTGTTGATTTTTTCTAAACATACGAATAATTTCTTGTTAATAGAGTATTGTAAGTTTCAAGTTCTCAGGTTGTGATTGTTGAATTGATTGTTGATATCTTTGATTATTGTTTGAGAAAATTGTTGGTTCTTTGAATTGAAGTTCTTGTTGATTTTTTTCTAAACATACGAATAATTTCTTGTTAATAGAGTATTATAAGTTTCAAGTTCTGAGGTTGTGATTATTGATATCTTTGATTATTGTTTGAGAAAATTGTTGTTTTCATTGTTTGTTCTTCTATAGTCTAGTGTTCTTTATTATGCTTGAGGACAAG
>JANQBM010000002.1:19292820-19308497 GCA_025594535.1 Erythroxylum domingense | reverse complement strand
GGATGGGTCATTGCTTCTTTCTTTTCTTTTCTTTTTCTCCTCTGTTTCTTTTTAAACATATCGAAAAGCCTTTAGGCTCCAACAAGATGGGATTGTTGGTTCTTCATGGCTTGCCATCTTAGAACGTTCGTAATGAATAGTACAAAGAATAGCAATGCGAATACGAGGCATCGCAGCGAGGGATTTAGCTGTTGATTAGTGTCTGATTTCTTATTTTTCTTTCTTTCCTTGATACCATGAACCAAGTTTCACTCATTTATGAAATTTAGTCCTCACTTTTGTAGTGATTTGAACCACTGAAATATATGGGTCATAGTTTTAGTTAATTCAGGTAAGAATAGCTTCTGAACCAAATTCATTTCAGCAAGGTTTTAGTTGTTGATTAGAGTGTACCACTCCCTGTGAGTAGAGACTATCAATCCCCTTAATATTATTGACAATGATCACAGAACCACCAAAAACATTTTTGTGACATTTGTGGGAACAAGATAGAAGTGGCATGAGCAACAAAAAGTAATAATTTACCCCACAATCAAGTATGAGAAGAAAATGAGTCAGTTCAAAGCGGGGATGACAGCTTCTGATATGAAATGGGAATGAGTAAGTTGAAAGCGAAGAAAACCCCTTCCACCAACCTACTTCTCACCATTTTCCTATCTTCTAAGAAAAAAAGAACAAATAAGTAGTTCAAAGCAAGGAATGCACCCACCACATAACTTACTTCTGGTCCTTGACAGTGCCGATGTCACTCTGTTTTGGTATTGGTTGAATTCTGACGTAAGGCTTCCTGGTCAATGTCTCCCCACGAAGTGCAGCTACATATCTGTCATTTGTGTCCTCCTTGCGCTTTAGTTCTCCAAGATATTCTGCTAGCCGCTCTTTATTAACTTTCCCCATCGTCTAATTAGAATTCAGCCAAACAAACTTTAAAAATATTTCTCAAAAGCAACAAAATCAAATTTAGATATAAGCATATTTAAAACTAACATAAGGCAGAAGCAGCTTCAACAGCATAAAACTATAACTGAGCCATGATTAGAGCCTGTCAACGGAAAATTGGGACCCAAAAAGAGAGAGAGAGAGATGGTTTCAAGTGAAGGAGGAATCTATCATTCAATCATTTTGATGTAGAAGGTAACTCTTAACTTCAATTTAACCTAACAACATAAAAGGGGTTGGTTTACAAGAAGAGCGACTTCAGTTTTCCATACCCCAGAGTTGCAAGCTTAGGTTATTGAGTTTTAACCCACTACTAAAACAGACAACAGAGGATAACCTCATAACTAAAACTAGAAGACCCCATAAAACAGCGTCTAGCATGATAAATAAAGATAATGAGTTAGATTTTGCGAAAAGGAAGATGAAAGATCAGTAGCATTACAAAGATCCAATAACCACATCCTCCGCAAGTTCACAAGGGAAGGGAACTCCAAAAGGGTTGGTGATAGCAAGGGACAGTTGAAGAAGAATTTGTAAATTAAAAAGAACGTAAAATCACTTGTCTAATAAAATTAAGTGGCGCATCCTATGAAAAGAGGTTCCATTTGTAGCAGAGAAAGTAGGAATTGAACAGAACCCAAAGAAGTAAACGAAAAACAATAAATAAAAAGACATTGTAATTTACAAGAGATTCAGGGCGGGCGGTTTGGCGGAGACGGGCCTCAAGCTCAGGGTTGCGAGAATTGGTAATCTGCATAACACAATACCCAATGATGCCAGGAACCACACCGCACACGGTAGCGAAGGCGAAGAAGAAGGGCTTGGAATCTCTAGTCTTCCTCACTATCCACCTCCATGTCTCGCTCTTCTCCCACAGTATCGACATTTGCTATTCTATGTTCTCTGTTTCTCTCTATCTCACTGGAATTTGGTTTTCCACATATTAGGCTTAACAGTAAGAATCGCAACAGTGGCCCAATCCTGGTCCAAACTGAAGTATGAGTTCTCCGCTTCTTTCTAGTTCTACAATCTTAAGCCCGACTGCCCAAGCTCTACTCACCGGCTTCATATGTACCGTAATAACTTGATAACTCCCTTCGCGTGATAAGTTTACATAATATATGTATGAGGTAGATTAAATTGTGGCAAAATCTAAGACATTGATTTTTTTATAATTATTTTGACTACTATTCATATCAACTTATTTCACCTTTCTCTCTTTTGATCTCATATTTAGCTTCAATAATTTTAAGCCTCATTACCTTAAATAAGTATCAATGTAAACCCATTAACCATTAAAGTGAATTAATTTTAAGTTTACAAGTGTGCATGGAACAACTATCTATCTATTTATCTACATATAAAGTATAATTGTCTCAACAAAATTTATTAATTGGTACATTCACATATTTTTTTATAAAATTTTAATGATTAGAAACAAATATAATTATTTGATTAATTACTTGACAAAATTTTTATATCTTTTCAATCTTAAATTTAATATCATAATTTCTACTATTTAGCAATTAATTGTGCCAGATACTAAAAATTACAAAATTAAAATATAGGTTAAACTCTATTTATTAAATAAGAAAATGATATTTATTTTATTTTTATTTCTTGAAAATGAAAAGCTATTGGCAACTAAAAGTTGAAACCGCATTAAGAAAATATCATATAAGTGAAATTGAGACACTTTGAAAACTAGTTTTAAATAAATTGCATAAAATTAAGGAAAAGATAATATCACCTTTCTAAATATAACTATTATTTTTAACTTATTTTATATAATATATTTTTTAGAATTTGAGATAAAGATATCATAATATCAACCTTCTAAATAACTATTATTTTAACTTATTTTATATAATATATTTTTATTTATAATTTGGAATTTTTAAAATGTTATATAGTATAATTGAAATTAGAATAGTCTTGAATTTATTCTTCATTTTCTTGAAATTGAAAAATTATTTGTAATAGTAGTAATATTATTTGATTTTTATTCCTTTTACTTCCAGTAAAATTTGAAACCAAATTAAGAAATTATTAAATAAGTGAGAAAAACTTAAACTGTAATAGAAAAGAAAAATATTATGAAAATAACTAGAAACGAAGAAAAAGATATGTGTGCCTGGCATCACTTTTCTATATATAATTAAGTTATATAACTTATCTTTAAAATAATTTTATTTAATATTTTTAATTTGAAAGATAAAAATGTATTATGTGATATAATTAATTCTGGATAATTAGAAATTAAAATATTTAATTAATTATTACAATAATTTATTAATATAAATATTTTAGTCACTAAATAATTTGATAAAAAATAAATAAATAATTAGATTAATTAAATTAAATTATTGATAATAATTATTAAAAAATAATATTAAATAGTTAAATAATTAATATTGAACTAAATTATTCTCAATTCTTCTTAATAACTAATATTAAATAATCAAATAATATATATTTAGTTAATAATAAATTTTATTATATAATTATAGAAACAGAAAATAAAAACAACTTGTCATGGTCTTTACAATTTATGAAAATTAAAGAAACCAAAATTAAAATCATAAACCAAATTTTAAACAAATATTTTTTACTGAATTGAAAAACATAAATAAAAACAAAAATATAAATAGAAACTTAGATACAGAGTAATTTATTTCATTTTTAAAAATATAATAGTACAAAAATATTTAAAAAGAAACTTATCTTTTAGCATTCTTTCTATATAATTAAATTTTGCAATCAACAATCTAATGGTAAGAGACAAATTAAAGGTTGTTAGTATTAATGAAAAAATTGAGATAAATGAGTCCTAGGTATCTCGAACATGTTAAAAGGAAGCACCATGACACTCCATTGAGAAGATATGAGAAGATAGTACATGAAGATTATAAGAGGAAAAAAAAGCCTAAGAAGAATTAAAGGGAAGTGATAAAAAATGAAGTGACCCTATTAGAAATTAATGAGGACATGATCCGAAATTAAAAACTTTGGCTTACTAAGATATAGATAAAAAATCTCTCATAGAAATGTTATTCTCGTTCCCTTAGTTATTTTAGACATTTTCCTTCGAATTTTCCATTTTATAGGTAGCCTTTTTTTCAATACATAGTACTTACAACCCAATTATTTAGTCTGGATAGTTTCTTACTTAACCTAATTACGTTCTTGACATGGCTTATTTGATTTACTATTGTATTTGTCTTTTTCTAGTTTATGTATTGTATATTTGTATCTTTTATACTTATTTATTTATATTTTTGTACTATCATTATTTTGCAATATATGTGGGTCTATCATATTTATTCTCTCTATTAAATAGGAGTAAGACTACGTACTATTAGATCTTTATAGACCTCATATTTTAGCGAAACTCTTACTAGTTATTTTTGATAAATTTTACAATAAGTTGTTAGAGTGGGCGAAATTTTACGATCAGCTATGATTGTGGGTGAATAAAGTAGCCACCACTTACATTTTGGAAACTTGTTTATATATATGTATTTATATACGTGACTTTCATCCCTTTAACAATTATTTAAGTGCAGCAGTAGAAAAGTTATAAGGATGAATTCCAAAGTCCATGAAAAAACAAAGCAACGTTTGACTCAGACAATTGCAACTGAAACTTGAATTATAACATATATTTAATTATTATCCAATTAGAAATATAAGAAAAATCTCCTACTTCAAAATCATAGAACTTCATAAGAGGAGTAATGACTAATAAGAGGTGGAGAACAACTCCATTAAAGAGAGGAGTCGTAATTAGAGAAAATACAAAATCATGAATTAGTATATCCACTTGATATTTAATAGTCATATAAAAGAAGAGGAAGCAACTCTAAATCTAAACTAAAAGAGATTGAAAGTGACAAAACCACATAAAACTAAAAAGAGAAGGCGGTGAAGAGGTAACCCACAAATACCTAAAAACACCAAAAATGACAAAATGTACAAAGAAGAGCTCTGAGATGCTTTAACTTTACGACCGAAGTAACTAACTTGAGTATTCTAGTGAAATGATAGAAGAGGTTAGAAGACAACCAAAGAACTACATAGAAATGATAGAGATACCCATAAACGACTATATATTGAATTATTTTAGTTGCTTTCAAATAGTGGACAATTTTATGGACTTGAAAATTAAATAAATGGGCATGTGAATGTTTTTTATCAATCTTTTATATTAGAAATATTATGCATGTAAGCAATAACAATACATATATGACTCTTTTCTTTGGCATCGTCCTATTACACTCGTAAATAATCTATGGATTCATAGGTGAAAATTATCAACTTTCAACCTTTGTAAAGAGACACGAGATAGAAAAATATAAAGCTACATGTTCTATTTTGTGAGGTTTTGGGTGTTCATGGATTCCAAACTTTGACGTGAAAAATATAAAGTTACATGTTCTATTTTTGTAAGGTTTTGGGTGTTTATGGATTCCTCTCTTTGAGAGTTAAACCACTTTTTTAGATGCTTTTTTATTATACCCAAAATTGTCGTAATAAGAGTTTTTGTTTCCTTTTTTTTTTCATGAATGTAGGAAAAGCCAAACTAACGGACTTACTTTCTCTACTTGATTTCTATTATATTATCTAATTTATTTATTTCCTTAGACTACATTTATTGTCTAATGGTATTTCTATTGTGAAATCCCATTTATTCTTAACAAATGATAAAAGATGTATAAGCTTTGCATTGCTTTAGGAAATTGATAAAATCCATCGTCCTAAGATGAAGAGAAGGGTTATCTGTTTTATTTAGTTATTAATTTGAACCACTGGAGCGGATAGAAGTAACTATCATTTTATCTGATATACATATTTTTTTATTTTCTTTCATTAATGGAATTTTTTAATGTAATGAATAATAGCTCTAGTTGCTCGTTATTCAAGAATTAATGTTTAGAATTTTATGAGCATTGCATCTATGAGAAAGAAAAAGAACTCATGTTCAATTTATCCATTCATATAACCAAAGACACTCTGACTACATCCATTCCATTCAAATTTTTAGAGTCTTGGTTAAGTTCCTCAGAGAGGTGGAGCTTAATATATGCTTACCTATATTGACGATTACTATAGGAAGGTATGGGTATACTTTTTAAAATATAAAAGTGATTTCTCTATTACATTTAAATAAGGGAAGGCTTTAGTTGAAAATTAAATCAAAAAAAGAATTGAGTCTCAAAATTGACAATGGTTTGAAATTTTATAGAGGAGAATTTAATAAATGATGAAAATTTCAAAATATATCCAGACGTTGTATACTTGCAAAAACTCCTTATCATAATGGTGTTGATAAATGCATAAATAGAATGCTTTCGGATATAAGGAATTTCATGCTTTTGAACTCCATTTTGTCCAATGATTTTTATGTTGAGGCATTATCTAGATCATGTTATTTGGTAAATCTTTCTCTTAACATATCTTTTGATTTTAAGACTCCTTATAAATATGATCCAATAAACTTATTAACGTTATGACTTATATGTATTTGATTGTCTTACATATGTGTATATAAAACATGGTAATTTAGACCCAAAATAAAAAAGTGTTAGACTTCCTGGGTATAAGCCAAGTGTAAAGGGATATAGGTTACGATGTCTTAATCCAAAGTCCTAAAATTATAAGCTATATGAATGTTATATTTGATACAATTTATATGCTTTATTAAAGACAAAAGGAGTTTGTTTCTTCCTTTAATAGAGGACAAGAGAGTTCATTAAAGAAGGTGTAGTTTCTTTAGAAAGTAAATAAAGAATTTTGTTAAAGAGAGCTCCACAAGAGATGCCAAACTAATACATAGAAACTCATAAAACTACCTTAGTAAGAGTATGTAGAACAAGGATCACCTCAATAAACAAGGCACATATTATAACCAACAATGAGACTAGATGAAAAATTACAAATAAATTGAGTTTTGGTTAAGAAAGCATCACGTAATCTCTCTAGGACCTTACTATAACATCCATGTAGATATCCAATTTGCACTCATAGTGCTAGTTAGGTTCCCCAGAATAAAAACTTCTCTAATCTTTTATACGAGCCTTTAACAGTTAATCTCTAAGCTAGTTTGAGTTTCCTTAAAGACCCTTTGGTTCCTTTCCAACTAAATGGTATAATAATACTGCACCAAATTCTAACTTGAATATGTTCAGGTCACCCATTTTAGAACAATTGAAGTTTATAACCTATGAGACAATGTCTATCCATTGAGTAAAATTGTAAGTGAGATTATAAAGTGTAAGAACGAAGTTCCAAAGAATTCAGGAAAAATTGTAATTAAATAACACGTGATTCAGGTCCTTATTATAATCTTGACAAAGGACACAAGTAGGATCTAGCTAGTGAAATCTGAAACCATCCCTAGTTCCAAACTTTCCTTTAATGGAAAGTCAAAGGTTGAAAGATGTGTAAGGGATACGATTTGTATTTTGAACTAGCTTATCCTAATATACAACGTTTTGTGGATCTATTGGTAACTTTTTGCAAGAGAGATTAGAGCATTTCATTTACTTATTATTAAGCCACATGATAGAATCCTCTTTAGAAGAGTTAGGGGAGTATGTAGGGATATTGGCTTAAAGAATGCGTTGGCCATCTCTATACATTAACTTCTATAATTTCTTCCACCTTAATATTAATATCAATACTTACTTTTAGTGTGTCATTTTCCTGAAGCTTGTAAGGAGTGTCCCAATTAATGCCAATAACAAAAAAAGATATCTTTGCCATTAACTATGTTATATTTAATGATCAAGCAAACTGAATCCCTTATCTATAAGATTTGCCTTAAAGTCCATAAAGTGTTTACCCTTCGCTTAATTGACCATATACTTTCTCTTTTCAAAAACTACATATGTACCCATTGGACCTAAAACGTTTCCTTATTTGTGCATATCTTCCATAACCACCTGATTAGAAGCACCTTTCTTAAGATTTTGATTAAATTGATCCCAAGTCCTCAATTATTCTTTGACAAATAGGTTTATTACCATTTCACCTTAGGCATTTTAGCTTTATCCTTAAGACCAAACTATAGGAACTTCCTAAGCATTTTCTCAACGATCTTCATTATCTCCTTAGGTAATGCTATATGAGAGTTCTAATAAATATGTAAGTTATTTAGTATAGAGGCAATTAGTTTAAGTCTATCACCATATAAAAGGGTCCTATTACACCAGCTATTCAATCTCCTTTGAATATAGTTAATAAAGTGGAAATATTATAGAATGATAGCCTCCTGGTTGTTATAGGAACACTTAGATATTTAAAGGAAAGTTGTTATTTCTTGAGGTCATTATTCATGATTAATAAATCCTTAATTACATTAGAGCCTACTACTATGCAAGAGGAGATTGTATTAGAGCCTAACATACATGACACCTTTTTTTAGAGATAGAGAACCATCTATTGCCAATATGACAATTAAGCTTGTCTTTTAACCTATTCAAAAGTAAAGAATCTAGGCTTTAGTTGGATTGAGAACGGGAAAATTACAATGTCACTCGTATGGTGGATAGGTTATCCATTCAAAAAAATGTAGAGTTTTATGTTAACAAAACCTAGTGAAAGTTAGTGATTATGTTTATTTGAAGGTCAACAATAGTTATTTTTATAATATGTATAGCTTAATTAACTACTATAAAATATTACGGTTAAACTTAAATATTAATAAAATTTTAAAAGCTAAAATATACCTTGTACCTATTTTGAAAGTATTTCTTGTAATGATATTGTTAAATGGCTAGAAGCTACATATAATGAGAAAACTATTGGTTATAAATGAGTATTTAAAAAGAAGTTGACATTTTAAGAGTGGAAGATACAAGGTATATCACCTGATTAGTTGTGAAAAGGTACAATAAAAAAAAGAGTTAATTTCAATGCTATATTTTCTCTTATTATAAAATTCAATTTTATTTATATTTTACCTACTTTTATTTCTATGTATGCTCTTGAGTTAGAACACATAGATGTCAAAATACTTTTCTGCATGGTTAACTTGAAATTTAGATTTATGCACTACAACTTCCGGGTCTTGATGTTAAAGGGAAAGAAGAAAATGTCTAGTTATTGAAAAGTCTTTGTATGATTGAAACTCACCTAGCTAGTAATATAAATGCTTTGACTCATTTGATAACTGGTTTTGACTACTCTTGTGGTAAGTAAGATATTTGAGTTTATTACAATAAACTTCTTGATGATTCTTTCACTTACCTACTATTATATGTTTATTAGTTACTTATTAACTAAGAATATACCTGAAATTAATATATTGAAATTGTTGTTGAGTTAATGAGTATAGATGTCAATTTCGGCCCGACCTGGCCCATTTTTGGCCCTGGTTTGGCGAGCCATGGGCCGACCATGGTCTGCCCGGGCAGGGCCATCGGCCGACCATGGTTGGTCTGCGCGGGCCACAGGCTGGCCCAGTCATTTTGGACAAAACGACACCGTTTTGTCTTTTTTTAATTAAAAAAATTTAGATGACATCCCTATTAATGAGTTTTAACTGAAAGACATATGAGTCATAAAGAAAATTCATGGTGAAAATATCCTTTAAGACAAAGAGAAATGTTGCCTAATATCATTATATTAACAAGGTTTTAGAGAATTTGGGCATGATAAATACCAAATTTATCAGTAGTCCAATTGCAACTCATTTTGAAGTTTTCAGTTACTTACTCAGCATTGACAAATTTTGACAATGATAATATATCTCATAGTTGGTAGTATTATGATTGCAACGTTATGCACACTCATATATATGTCCAATCCTTGAAAGAAACAATAACAAGTTGTTAAATGGATTATAAAATACTTACAAGGTAGTAAAAATGCATGTTTAGAGTTTGGAAGGAAACATGAAGGATTGCTTGATTAAGTTGACTCAGGTTATGCAAGTGATCTTGATAGGAGGAGGTCCCTTACTAATTCTGAATGTATGACTGTTGCATAAATTTTCAAGTAAGCAATTTGGTTAAGAGACTTATTTATTGAACTTTGGGTAAAATATAAAAACATTCGTTATAATTCAGAAAATTTTGGAAAAGCCCCCTATCATTTTAATTCTCAGAAAAAGTTCATGTAGTTTGAACTTGTCCAAAAAAACTCTTGGAGTTGACTTCCGTTACAAAGTTAACAAAATTGTTGACATGGCAATGTTGGTTCATGTGGACCAGTCAAAATTAGATCACATGGACAAACCTAACTCAAAAGTTATACTTGACCCGACTTGGCCTTTATACTAACCCAACTCACCCAAAATAACTTTGCTAACAAAAACTCGAGTTGAGATTAACATATCCCAAATCTTAAGAACACCCACCATGCCTCTGCATCAATGTGCGGTTTTCAGACCCAGTGGTTGTGCTGGGACTTGATCCAAGGACGTAGCGGACAATCTTAAGCTCTGATACTACTTTGCTAACCAAAACTCGAGTTGAGATTAACGGATCCCAGACCTTAAGAACACCAATGGTCGAGTATAACTTTGTGTTAGGTTGTTCTACATCACAAAATTGTCCAAATAGTGGATATTTTGTGGACATTAATATCAAATAAATGAATAGTGGTCGGTGAGGATTTATTTTTATCAGGACACCGTATAACCTTTAAGACATTGTTTTTTTCAATTAAAAAACATTAGGTACCTAAAGCAATAACAGTACACTCCTAAATAGGGTATGCCAAAAATCAACTTTCAACTTCTATAAAAAGAAATGAGAGAGAGAAACATAAAATTACATATTTTATTTTGTGAATTATTAAATTTGAAAGTTATATCATTTTTTAACATGTTGTGTAATATATCAAAATTTTTTATAGTGAAAATTTTGTGTTCACCTTCTCTGGATGTAAGCAAAATTAAACACATAAAATTTGTATATTTTATTTTTTGCTTTATTAATTTCGCATGAAATGAAAATTCATTCAACTTTTGGGTTCTCCTTGTTTTATTTGTGACAGTATTTGGAATAATTGATCTTTAAGTTAAAAGAGAGTGAAGATAATATAATACTTATTATTCTCATTTAAATGTAAAATTGTTTATTTTCTTCTTTGTTTTCAATCCCCTATTTTTTTTTCTTTTTAACTTTGTTTTGAGGTATGATGTGCTTGTCATGATGCCGACCACCCCGACTAATTTTTAAATATCATAAAGGATATCTTCTTTTTTTTGTAGTTAACATTTTAGTCTTTTTAACATTGTTAAACTGTCTCTCCTATTTTCTAATGAATAAACTCAAGTATTATTATAGTAATAATTTATAAGGGTCAGATAATACATATATCGCTAAATGATTTTAAGTTCCAATGAACTTAGAGAAATATAATCGTATTAATTTTAGATGTTTGACTATTTTGGTATAACAATTGTTGGAAGAAATTGTTATGTTCAAATGTTATCGATTATATATGTTAATATATGAGTTGTAATAGCTATCAAGTCAAAGGTAGTCTTAGTTTTGTCTTAGATCACATATTAAGTTTTTTTATAATTAATTTCTAATTTAATATTGTTCATCATCATCATCATTATCATTAATATCCACTTGAAATCCCACTAAGGAATGAGACCTGAGGAAGTTTGATAATACGCAACTTTACCCTTATTTAGTAAAAAGGCTATTTCTGATAGACCTTCTAATTTGATATTGTTCAGTGTGTATATATCTACTATATATTGTATAAAGATAAACAGAAAAATATTATACTTTCCTATGATTACATGATATCGTAGCCTTTTATGTTGCTCTTTATTTGTGGCTGCTCTCATTTGTGGCCATCTATCCCTAGTTGTTCTTTTATTTGATTCCACCATCTGTTCTTTAATTTGCTCTCCTTTCCTCTGCAATTGGCTTCCAATTGGCTTTAAACTCAAACTTCACCAAATTAGACAACTTTTGTTTAAGACAAGCGACTTATTTGCTATATTATGAATATTGTACCTATACCGACACTCAATTTAGTTCTAATATATTATTTATTATTATCGATTAATACTAGGTACCATTTCAGGTAAATCTTTAAATTTATAAAATAGTCCTTGATTTTTTTTAAAACTACAAAATAGTCCTTCAATATATTGTAACATACTTTAAAATTTTACATCAATAGTATTTCCAAAGATCATAATAATAGAAATTTAAAATAATAGTAATTTCATTAATTTTATTAACATTATTTTCACATATTTCATATATAAATAATAACTACAATTAAAAAATCATTTGGTCGAACTATCATGATTCTTTATATGTGACATGTCAATACTTTCCTATCTAAGATTTCATCCAATCATCATCACCATCATTTAAATTTATTGCATCAAATGACATGTTAATACTTTCCCGTCAAGATTATCTTCCAAATCACTCTTATCTATCAAACCCAATTCCTTAAAAGTGATCGATATTTATCAATATAAATTGGATCTATTGAATTACTTGTTCTATTAAGAGTCCTAGTAAACAATGAAATTAAATTATTAAAAAGTTATAAGAAATTATATCTAACTTAGTAATGGTAATAACTTACCTTTCTCGAAACATTAAATTGTATTGAATAAAGACCAAGTCATTTAATCTTTTATACTCCAATCTATTCCTTTTTTTGGAATAGATGAATTCAAGTGTGATTCAATTCCTTTCACACCTTTTACATTCATACATTGATTTAGAATTTGAATTGCAAATCTTTACAATTATGGAACATCATTTTTGAATTCGTCCTATCAAGAAATTGTGAATCGTAAGACAACAAAGGTAACGTTATAAACAAAATATGATTAATTTTCAACAAATAAAAAAAGTGAAAAAAACATATACCTAGATTAAGTTTGTCTCTTTAACGAGTAACAATTGACATCACAAAATCACTAGAAGCCTTTTTATAAATCTCCGTTTGTGAACTTAGGAAATTTTGCATTTACTGCATACCACCCCCGAACAAGTGGACAAACTGAAATATCAAACAAGAAGATTAAAACTATTTCAGAGAAGCCAATCAAAAAGGATTGGACGTAAAACTAGATGATGCTTTATAGGCTTACATAACTTTTTAAAAAACTCCAATAGATATGCCCTCTGTAAAATAATTTATGGTAAAGCTTGTCACTTACTTGTAGAAACGTAAATCATATTGGGTCGAGAAATAATACAATTTAGATTATGAAAAAATAGGAAAAGAAAGGAAATTATAACTGCAAGAACTTGAGGAACTTAGGTTAGAGGCATTTGATAATGCTAGGATCTATAAAAAGACTAAAACTTTACATGATATGAAGTTATCCAGGAAATCATTTACTATTGGCCAAAAAGTTCTTTTATTCAGTTCTAAGCTAAAGTTGTTCCTTGGTAAACTTTAATCTAGATGATTAGGTCCTTTTGTTGTTACTAACGTCTTTTAGCATGGTATAGTGGGAATTAAAAGCCTACAAACTGACAAATTTTTTAAGGTGAATAGACATAGGTTGAAGTTGTTTTAAGATCATGCTGAAATAATGATTTTCGAAGAAATTTAGTTAGAGGAACCTTAATAGTGGACACGAATGTCAAGCCAACGACATGAACCAAAGGTGTTACTTGGGAGGCAACCTAGGACAACAAAAATCAATTTTGAATGTCTTTCACTTTAGCTCATTTTTTATATAGCTATTTATTTTCTAAAAAAGTAATTAAATCAAAATATTTTTAATATTTTATCAATTTTTTGGTTTAGATATTCCTTTTTCTACATTTAATTGTTTCATTAAGGACAATATAAAGTTTAAGTAGGGGTGACAATATACAAACATAACTAGAATGTTTTGTGTGTTTTATGTATTAAAATTGAAAATTGAAAAATAGGCTGAAAATATTGTATAAGAAATTGGATTGCTTGCTTAGGCTAGTTGTTTTTGACAATATTTTGTTTTGTATGCACGCATTTAGTTTTTATTACCACAATATCCTCTAAAAGAATTAATCAAATTAATAAAAAAAACGGAACAACAAATTTTAACATTATGGTAGAAGGATTATCAAGTTGCATAGGTTATTTTCTTTAACATGATGAGTTTTAAAACTATTTTGTTTAATTTTAGGTGCACAATTAAGAGAATTAACCCCCATTTGATAAATTTAGTTTATAAGCAATTAGAAGTCTTATTCTAATTCTACAAACATGGCCTTAAGGTCAAACTTTTGATCAGCTTAACAATGTCCAATGTCCTTAGTGATTTTCATTTGGTTTTGATTACTAGAGAAATACATGACTTGACTTTGAAATTTTTAATTTCCTATAAAATGTTATTGTTAATAATCAAATGCCCTTTTGAGACCAAAAAATGGTTATTAGGGAAACACTTAAAGACAAGAGATCAAGTAGTCCTTTGAGATCATAAGTAAGGTGAGAAGATGAACTAGATTGTTTTTTGCATTTTTTGTATCAAAATTGAAATTTGAAAAATAGGGTGAAAATATTGTATAGGAAATTGGATTGCTTTCTTAGGCTAGTTGATTTTGATAATATTTTGTTTTATATGCATGCACTTACTTTTTATTACCACAATAGCCTTTAAAAGAATTAATCAACTTAATAAAAAAAGGAACCACAAATTTTAACATTATGGTTGAAGGAGTAGCAAGTTGCATAGGTTATTTTCTTTATCATAATGAGTTTTAAAACTCTTTTGTTTAATTTTAGGTTCACAATTAAGAGAATTAACCTCCATTTGATAAATTTAGTTTATAAGCGATTGGAAGTCTTATTCTAATTCTACACACATGGCCTTAAGATCAAACTTTGTTCAACTTAACAATGTCCAGTATCCTTAGTGATTTTCATTTACTTTTGATTCCTAGAGAAATACTTGACTTGACCTTGAAATTTTAATTTCCTATGAAATATTATTTTTAATAATCAAATGCCCATTTGAGACCAAAAAATGATTATTAGAGAAACACTTAAAGACAAGAGATTAAGTACATCTTTGAGATCATAAGTAAGGTGAGAAGATGAACCAGATTGTTTTGTGCGTTTTATGTATCAAAATTGAAAATTTAAAAATAGGATGAAAATATTATATAAGAAATTGGATTGCTTGCTTAGGGTAGTTGTTTTTGACAATATTTTGTTTTATATGCACGCATTTAGTTTTTATTACCACAACAATAACCTCTAAAAGAATTAATCAACTTAATAAAAAAAGAACAACAAATTTCAACAATACGGTTGAAGGATTAGAAAGTTGCATAGGTTATTTTCTTTAACATAATGAGCTTTAAAACTCTTTTGTTTAATTTTAGGTTCACAATTAAAAGAATTAAACCCTATTTGATAAATTTAGTTTCTAAGCGATTCGAAGTCTTATTCTAATTCTACACATATGGCCTTAAGGTTAGACTTTTGATCAACTTAACAATGTCCAGTATCCTTAGTGGTTTCTGTTTACTTTTGATTACTAGAGAAATACTTGACTTGACCTTTTGAAAACTTAATTTCCTACGAAATGTTATTGTTAATAATCAAGTGCCCCTTTGAGACCAAAAAATGGTTACTGGGGAACTCTTAATGACAAGAGACCAAGTACTCCTTTGAGATCATAAGTAAGGTGAGAAGATGAACCAAGAATAAAAGGTAATGTGCCTATTGTGTCAAGAGCTAGCTTTTTATTAAAAAAATGTTAATTCAAGTCAAACCAAGATGTTTTGTATTTAGAA
>JANQBM010000002.1:19260868-19278554 GCA_025594535.1 Erythroxylum domingense | reverse complement strand
GGTAATGTGCCTATTGTGTTAGGAGCTAGTTTTTTTTATAAAAAAATGTTAATTCAAGTCAAACCAAGATTCTTTGTTTTTAGAATTAATATACCAACATTGTTTATAGACTAACTTTGTTAAGATGAAGTGTGAATGTCTCTAAAGTTTGAGGTTAAAGTTCAAAATTTGAAGATATTTTAAAAGATTTTATGTTGATGATTAAACTAATTACGAATATGCTAAGACATTATGATTGTCATAAATAAATTTTTTGATTTATTGTTTAGTTTTTCTTAATCTAATTTCTTCTATGTGAGGAATGGTGGCAAAATAGATTCATATTTTGCATTATAGTGTTGTTTTGATCGATAACAACCAAAAGTTAAGTTTAGGGGAATTTGATGAGTATAAATTATAGCCTATTTTACAACCCTATTTTATATTATTTATATAGCACATATGGGTTAAATTATTAGATTTTCTTATTAATTATTCAAGAGATTTAATTTTATATTTTATTTATAAATATATATAATTTGTATTAAGTATTTCCTTATAGGTTTGATGGACTTATAATAAAGAAACAACTCCAAAACAACCTAAAAACTAGCCCACTTCACCAGCAGAAATAAGCTGGATAAAACGACAAAACAGTAGCAAAATGCAACAGCTATAGCAAGCACTCCAGTCTCCAAAATGTAGCAGAAACAAACATAAAAATAAACCCAACACAATATGAAAACACTCAACAAGACAACACGGTAGCAAAAGATAGTCCAGAATGCAACAAAAGGAATAAAATGCTGAATGCAAATCAACAGAAACTCAACGATATCTACATCAAATCTCTTCAAAATGGAAGAGATAAGAGGGAAATCAGGGAGATTTTAGGAACGTGTGGCAGCTGGGATGTTTTTCATGAGCCTATAAAAAGACAACAGCTTGGTAAATTTCAAAGAGAATTTTCATTTGTCAAAGGTGATTAAAGCAAGGAGCTAACATAAGGAGGTGTGGGAGTGTTCGAAAAGCCATAAACTACTAAGATTGGGATGGTTTGTGACTGGTGGGAGAAATTCCAGACCTTTAAGGTTGGTCAAAGGTTTGTGAAGGTTGAAAAAAATTGAATGAATTTTCTGAAACGTCTTCACTTTTCATTTATGATTTCCTATGCTTAGTTAATTTTAATTGTTAAATTTAGTTTGGAGATGGACTTTGAATATTTGGATTGTTAATTTTCTGAATTAATTGACTTGTTACCAAGTTAGTTTAATACTTATACAATGTATGAATTCTTTGATTTCTGATTCATGTTCTTTATATGATTGGAGACATCCTCGATTATGTTAGTATGATACTTAAGTCATTAATTCATAACGCGTTGTATGAGTTAGAATTTATTTGTTCTTTGAATAAATTATCAGTGGTTTGATGTGTCTTTTAGTTCGTAATGTGCTTTGAGTTAAGATTAAGCTAGTTTGATTCTAGAAATTAAAGGGAGACAAGTAAAAACTAGTTGGTTAGTTTTCTACACTTAACCTGTTAAATAACTTGGATGATCCAAGTATATCAAATTACATGGCTAAACTAAAATTAAAACAATATTAGCCCACTTGTACATATTATATTAAGTTAGAATAAATTAAGAAGTTGTTTATATATTTTGATTACATTCAATTCAAAATTCGTAGACCCTTTTTTTATATATACGTTCATTTATTTTATATTAATTTATAGGTTTTGAACTTGTGTGCCTTGATGTTTAAAATGGAACAAAATAATTGATTCATAACAAAATGAACAATTTAGATGAAGAATGATGACTTTCTAAATGCTGTCCAAGTTACGAAGAATATTCCAGATTTTTGTTAAGACATGTTCTAAGTTTAGGAAAGGAAATGAAATTTTTAAATACATACTTCTTATTTTACCTATGATTTGAATTTTCCTATAAATTACTTACGTTGTAAACTATCCAACCAAATTGGATTGAGTTTGCAAGTAATTTAGAGGCTGTAATTATTTTAGTTTTCATGTTTTTCTTTATTCTAAGTTTTAAGATTACGTGCATGACATAACAAATTTGCTAGCATTTAAATTAATAATTTAAGTGTTTATTAAATTAGATCATAAATTTTTAGGTTAAAGTAGGGAAAATTCATATTTCATACTTTATGATTAATGTTGGCTATTTTGAGTTCTACGTTGATTTTTATTAATTTATAAAATAATTTATCAACTTTTTGAATACTAGTAAAATTATTTTTTTAAATGTGTCGTACATTAATTTTGTTAAGTTTTGATGTTGTATCATACTAATGTGATTAAAGAGGACATGACATGAGCATTGATGATGTTTATATTTTGTTATGGAATTCCTTTCGTATGAGAATTATTTTGATGTAATTGTCTCTTTTAAAAAAAATAGATTGATTCGTTGGAACATTTTTTAATTAAAATTATTATAATAAATAAACTAAATTAATAAATTAACTTTCTTCATGAAACCGACCTTAATTTATTTGCCATATGCTAATTTGTTTAATAAATTAAAAGTAAAATAAGGATTTAATTTGTATATACCTAATGACAAGTATCAACAATATGAGGTTTTATTTTAACAAACTTAATGTTAATACAATCCACATTTAAATGCATACAACCCTGGTTAGAGGGACCATCCAAATTTTTGATATAATAATGCACCAGTAAATTAACAAACAGCTAATTTTCAACAATTGAAGCAACCATATCCTCGAAAGCAGTTGCAAAAGCCTTAAACATTTAATTCAAGTATGTTTTTGAAGACATTATTAAAGCATTACATAATAATGCTATTAAATTCAAAATTTGGAAAAAAAATCAGATGGATTAGCTAGCCATTGTGGTCAATCATTTGGTGTTTTAAGGTTTGAATAAATTACCAACACAAATGGTAGTAAATCCTATGGAGAGTTCCAATGCTAATACCTTTCGAACTAAAAAGAAAGTGGAGTAGCTCGTGAAAGCCCCACCCTCATCAAACTCATATAAGAGGAACAATGACAGAAGAAAGTGTGCCCACGCTTAAGGGTGAGTCACTTGCTTCTCATTTAGTTATTATTCCTCATTTTCTAGAATTAGAAAGAGATGTTGATTTATACGAGACATGCTATAAATGGGAGGTAAATATTTCCCTTTTCAATGCAATTAAATAAGTTCCTAAATATTTTAAATTCTTGAAGGAATAATGTACAGTTAAAAGAAAATAAAAATTGAAAGGGATTGAACAAGTAAGAATGGGAAGAAATGTGTACTGTATTCAAAATGCCCTCCCCTAAAAAGTGTAAAGATCTAGGAATGTTTTCCATACCATGCACTGTTAGTGGTTATAAGGTAGAAAAGGCCATGCTAGATTTAAGGGTATCGATTAATGTCATACATTATTCATGTATTCATCATTTAGTTTATGATCATTACAAAACATGGGTTAGTTATTCAGCTAGCAAATAAGTCCAATGTATATCCCAAGGGGTTAGTAGAGGATGTTCTTACGCATATTAATGACAAATTAAAATTTCCCCTTACTTTTATGTTTTGGATATAAAAAATGATCACTAAACATCACCAATTTTATTAGGAAGACCGGTTTTTGAAATATCCAAAACAAAAATTGAAGTTCATAATGGTATTTTGACCACATAATTTGTAAGCATATTTAATATATATGAGAATTTGAGCTTTAAAAGATATAAACATCTTATGTCTATCCATATTCCTTTGATTTGTGATTCTATATCATTTGGATACCTCTGGAAATTGCATTGAATGGAATTAAATTGCTATGATTACATAAGATGTTGAATATGATAAAGGCCTTCCTTATTTTATCCATTTAACTTAAAAATTGACTTGCTCAATTTTCCCTGGTTTAGACCATTTGAGTCATTTTTAAAATCCCTTTTTTTAATTTTTAAACTCATAACATAAATCTAACCTATAATATATCATATTACCCAACTACATATTTTAATAAGGTATTCTAAATCTATTTTGGGAAATTAGAGTGACCTTGCTTTAAGTTTTGTTTTTTAAGCTACTCATTTTGTATTTAGTTTAACTTTTATCATGGCTACCATTTTCACATTGATGATTTATTTTTTCTTTTAAAGAAAAGAGAGAATAATTATAACCATAGTATATTTACATAAGTAGTTGAGTACTTGATTATGATTATATTCTTTTCTTAGCCCTTATATTTTATTTGAATCCCTTATTAAATATGTGTTATTTTAGCCTAAAATTCTCCCTTTGTAATCCTTAACCCAAGCCCCATTATAACTAATTAGTAAAAGTCCTTTGGATTTGTGCCTTCAGGTGTTCTTAGTGAGAGATATTTGGTGTATGTGCAAATTTATAGTAGTATGTTCCTTGTAAAAAGAGTTTGAGATTAAACACTTGTCTTAAAGAGTAAACATTGTAAGGCAATTCACAAGGCTTAGTGCATGCTTTCAATTGATATTTTCTTTAATTGTCACTGCTTATAATTTCTAGTGAAAATCAACTTTGATGTACGTTGATGCTTAACTCTTTTTTAGTTTAAGTCTTAATGAGTGTACATGGTCTTATCTTACGAGAAGTGGTTAAGTAGAAACTATTAGGCTATCTTGTTTTGTTAGTTTTTTATTTTTCATGATTTTACCCTAATTTTTAGCATTTAAATCCTCCATAATTTTATCTTAATTTGTTCAAACTCAATATTTTTTATTTACTTCATAGGAAAGGGGTTGGATATGCTATCTGATTGGAAAAAGGAGTGACCCTTAGTTTGCATTCGAAAATTCAAAATAAAGAATGAATATTAACAAAAATTAAGGGAGAATCAAGAAGATTTGTGCTAAAATTTTTTGAAATTGATAGATTCGGACACAAGCACATTCAATGGATATTGCAACTTTAAGACTTCTAATCTATAAGAGAAACGTATGGTACAAATTGCTTGAATCCAATCTTGGCAAAATCTAGTGGAAATAAGTGAAGTTATGAATTATGGAATCTAAGGAATCATGACAAAAAGATCTCCACATAGGCTTAAAATGGCTATAAATAAAGTCAAGGTGGAGAAGCAAATCATCTAAGTTTTTCTAGATGCACTTTCTCATCTTTTCACAAAGTTTTCTTTTCCTCTCCTTAGTGTACGTTAAAATAGATTTTCTTCATTAGAAGTTAGTCATAGTTATGGCCATTATTAGCTAATTTTCTTTATTTTTAGTTGAAGGAAATGGAAACCTTTTGAAGCTTTGAAGATTGGGAAGTTATTGGGTCTTAATGCAAAGTTTTTCATTCATTCATATATTAGATTGCTTTTCTATGCTTTTGTTTTACGATTATCTTTTGCTAATTTCTAATGTGAGCGATTAGTTTATTGATTAAATTGATTATTTTTTAGATTATAATTTGAATTCAAATGGTTCAATTCTTTTAATCATTTTTCGCAATTAGAAGCTTTAATTCATTTCGTTAGAAATTATTACTTTTACAAAAAATGTTGAACTAGATTAAATACAACTGTAAATATTGTATCATCTTACTTAGATGGTCTTTCATTTCTTAAAGTTATTGTTTAATTAAATTTTGAATTATATCTGAGGTTGTTAAATAATAAGAGTTAATTGAATTATGCATTTTTATTAGCTAATCCTAAAGAAAGATAAATATTTAATATCACATCAAATATATGATTGATGAAAAAATTATTTTATATCAATAATCAATCGTAGTTCTACGGGTAGAAAGCAACACTAAACTAAGGTTCGTCTTATTGATAACTCATGTTCTGTTATTTAAATAATTTAATTTATTTTTATCACAAAATTCATATTATTACAACCACCATTTTAGTAAATATTTTCTTTTTTAAGGATTGATGAACTAGAATATCCCGTAGGATCGATTCTTACTTTCTTATATTATATTTGTTTTGTAGCTAGAATTTAAGATATAATTTAAGTTGTATATGGAAGCTCCATCATCTACTCCCCGATCATCGACTTCATTGTGTATATATATCTCAATTATGTCAATAGGAAATGTTCCATCTTCAAATCTTGGTTACAATAACGTGGTCAAGCACGGGGGTGCTAAAGTAACCTTAAATTTAATATGGTTGGGGTCAAGAACAGGACAGACAAAAGATGAGGGCATTATGTTGCTCCAATAGGGAAAATGGTAATCCATTGGAGAAACTAAAATAACACACTCTACACATAAATTTGCATGCCTGAGGCCTCATTACCACCCTTTTATATTAACAGAATATTGATCAATAAGAGTATGAATTGCATAGTGCATTCAAAGCCACGACCCCCATATGAAAGCTATATCTCCCTCATGTATATAGATGAAAGTAAAGAAAGAATCTGAACATATGTTCTTTTGCTTGCGCAACTAATATATATCGTGGCTAGGCAGAAATTTTAGGAATCTTTTGTTTCTTTATTTATAGTACTTTTTAATTTGGCCCATCTACAATCGCTCTCTAGATCCAACATCTTTTTTTTTATTACATTAGATATCTCGACTTAGTCGGACTAATCTTAAGCCTCTAAGACCCCACCCCAAGAATCCTAGAGGATGTAAATCTGGAACCCTAAGATCTTTCAGGTTCTTACGTAGCCTGTACACTTATGCGCACAAGGAGCCGTCACATACTTGATTGGTCAACTCTGATTGATCGCTGGCCCTACTCAGCATCAGGTTCCCAGCAGCCTCAGGTTCCCTAGTAGCTTCAACTTTCACACTGCCACTGGAAGCGAGGCGTCCGTAATTGATCTGATCAAGGAGCTGTACTCAAGGGGCTAGAAGATCATCAATAAGACAAATTTCTTATTTCTCCTCCTTTGGCATGCCTCGAACTCAAGACCTCCTATAGTTCATGCATATGATCTTATGATTTAATTATTCAAAATTTCTTATTTTAATATCTTATTTATTTATCAATATAGGACGGTAATGAACATTATTTGTTTAAAAATTAATAAAACATACCTAGAATTAAACATGTTACTTAATATTTCTCGTAGCTTTTTAATGTTTAATAATATTAAGAGCTAACGTTTCCATTTCCGCATTTCCCCTGACCTACCACCTTTACTTTATATATTTCCCTAAGAACCGTGTGAATGGTTGCATGGCCTAAACTCTCCTTCCTTCTCTATCTATACGGATCCAATAAGCATAAAGTAATTAAGTATATCAAAGGAACATAAATCCATGTGGATAGGTAGCTGGAAACTAACTTATATCTTTACATGAGAATCTTTATGTGGGTGCTGCTTCGAGTTAGAACCTGATCGAATCTAGTTTTTTACTTTATCTTTTCTTTCTGGAGCTAGCGCCTGCAATTTGTGAATGACCTAGCTAACTGGTGGAAAAGAAAGGGCTATTGGAATCTCTTTGTTCCATGGATAATTCACATACAAGATTAACGACATTGCATCGTTAAAGCTAGCTATATACGAATATATTGGTCTGTCAAACTACAGCTGAGTGACTAAATATTGTGAAGGGCGGCTAGGAAAGATAGATAGTAAAAGGATCTTTCGGCAAAAGACTCTTATTGCAAACTCCATATCATGCATCCCTTTCTTTTTCTATCCGACTCTCAAGTAATTAGGTTATTACCACAACTGCTCAATTAATCTCGTATGTTTGTGTCGTAAAATTAGTAAGCAAAAGGATTGACTAGAGAACGTAGACACACTCATTCCATGTATAGCATGTCTACGTTACTTAATGTTACAATCAAGTGATAACGGAAGCCACTGGGACAGAACCTGCTGTCAGTAAATTTTGGGAGAGAGAGTGAGAGACCAGTCAAAGATTTAGGGTTTGTAATCATTAAAGCTGATAGCGTGTCTTTGCTCATATCAAAATGATATTTTAAGGAAAGGATTTAAAGAAACAGAAACCAAACAGTAAAGGAAAAGTAAGTTTGGAAAACAAAAGAGAAAAGCAAAAGCAAACAGAATGTGACGACGTGCCAGGTAGATTTGTTTGTTCATCTAATGATGGGACCTATGTGTTTTTCTCAAATTGTTGAATGATAAAAGCATTCTTTCTCCCTTTCTCTCTTGGAAAAGAGAAGACCCAAGAAGAAGAATGATCTCTACGATCATATGGACCCCCATCATCAGTTCTCGTTTCATGCTTTACGTGTCAAATTCCAGTCATGTATATTAAAGCATTTATAACTATAACCTGTTATGTACTGCTTCAACTAAAAGATAATACTCGGGTTTCATGAGCACACAAATTTGGACCAACTAAAGCACATTTCCTCAAAATTATAAAAGTACGCGGTAATGATGTCCTCCTAAAAGACGCTTTGGTCACTAATTAAGCAAGTATAAATTCCAACAGTGATCATATGTGAATTTATTTATGATAAATGTAAAAATAAGTTACTTTCTTTTTTGTAAATCTCTTGCCATACAATTATCAGTCATTTGAACGCAAGGATTCATTACCATATATTAATACCATACTCTTCTAGTGACCATATACATACTTTCCATTGTTCAGGAAAAACTTAATATGTGCGCCACAAGCGATCAACCATATAGCCATCCAGTTAAACACCTCCCATTTTGATCGCCACTTTACATGTAGCGGTACCGTTGTTACATCAAACAAACTTACGGTAAATTAGTAACTAAATAATATATGTCTATAGACAAAATTGATGAACAGAATAATGAAATGGATAAGCCAACGCCACCGTTCTCGTAAAGTAATGCATTCACCAATCTTAATTAGTTTTACTAAAAATATGGATCCAAAATCTACTTTATGTATACTATATATAGGCGAGGGTTTGTCTTCATTCTGTTCATATCATAACTAAGATATATATATATTAATTAGACCCTTTTCCTACGTTCTTGATTGCCTTTCACGTGTTCTTTCTCAACTACATTCACAAGTCATAGTCTCTTCATCTGACAAGTACATGCATCGCTGACATCAAATCAAGATTTTGTTAACGTTTAGGGAATGCTCTTCCACAGTTTCTGAAAACAAAATTTCCACATTTAGACGTGAAGTGAATTTTTTCTCATATTAAAAAATAACTTTTTTAAAATTTTATCTTAAAATTAACAATGTCTTAAAACTTATAATTAGATCATAATTAACCTAATTAAAAAGAGATAGATTTACGAGGAGAATAAAACTCTATTCACAAAATTTGAACCCAAAACCTTTAAGGAAAAACAAATTTCTGACCACGGGCGTTGGTTGAACTAGGCTAACTTTGGCGAACCATTGTTATCTGGTAACTGAGTCTTGATAACTGTGATCCAATTAAGTCATGATGCAGGCTGACTCATGAAATGCCAAATTCTATAGGATGCTTGTAAATTAATTGAATTTATATTAGAAAATAAGACTCATGGATGTGAAGTTGGTGTGGTTTTCGTGAATGCTCCTATACTGCTTCCGAACTTAATTTTCATTTTACTAGTGAATCCCAAGAAAATACGAACCTGTTCTCATAGAATTCATTAACCAATTTTCGCTTAAATAACAACGTAAACAAAACCACAGGATTCTATCCATATAACTAAGCTGCCTTCGTCTGAGCCTGGAGATTTAAAAGCTAGACTAGGTAGTACTTATTAGGTCAGAAAACTTATTACGAAATACTTCACCACTGAAGTTAAAGTATATACACACACACACACCATGTAATTAACAATAGGTGATACCTGGGTAAAAATGTGGCATATAGAAATCAGTTATGAGTTGGTTGTAACTGGTAATCGTGTTGCTTATGTACCAATCATTAATGACATTCTACTACAAAAGAAAGTTGTCGTTAGTAGCACATGATCTTCGATCCATTTAATAGATAGTTAATTCATGGACAGTTTCTGTATGCACTTTAATCTATGTACTACAAGGACGATATGCTTTACCTACCGACTCAATGCTGACAAATGCCAAGAGCGCAAGGTTGGAATTATCGAATACAACAATACTCGTATCATGTTACACCAATTGTATGCATCGATTACTAAGTCTATATTAATATACAAGTGATTAAAATAATGGGGTATAGGCCTAGAATTGCGTGTTGTAGGGTATGGGCGGTTTGTGGACTCCACGCAGCCTTTTGAGAGGGACTCTAATTTTTGTTAGTTTGTGGGCAGACAAAAGCAGGGAAGCTTCTTATCTCCTATGTTGGTTTTCATACAAAACCTTACACATAGAATCTGCAAAAGCCAACCAAAGCCAATTCTATTTTATTTACATTCCAGTTATCAAACTTACCCCTCTTTTTACTCATCATTATTATTATTTTTTATTACTCTACTCTCTTATATTGTATTCTTATTTCTAAAGAAGTATACAATTTAGCGATATTATAATAACTAGTGTATACAAATCCTATACTAATAAAAGGATAAATTAAACAAAAATGTGGAGAGGACGACAGGGGGTAATGGCAAAATTGTAGAATTTAAGAGTTCGAAGGGTTAATCTTAAGATCTCTGTCATGCAACAGTGGCCTATATAGTTCAATGTCGTACAAGCTTGTCCATCAACATCTTCTGTTCCTATCTACCTCCAGATTTGTCCGACCTATACTTTTGTGCTTTCTCCGTCTCTCTCTATTTCTGTTCATAAATCATTACAGCATCATTTAGCAATCAAGTGTTTGAATCAATGGCCCCGATGAGTCTCCCTCCCGGATTTAGGTTTCATCCAACAGACGAGGAGCTTGTTGCATATTATCTTGATCGAAAGATCAATGGCCGCACAATTGAGCTTGAGATTATCCCAGAGGTTGATCTCTACAAATGCGAGCCATGGGATTTACCTGGTAAGTACCTATACTCTCCTAGAGGTAATTAAATTAACTTGAGATTATCATTTGTTTTTAAAATAACAACTGAAGTTGATGGTGATGGCGATGAACAGATAAATCATTTCTACCAGGAAAAGACATGGAGTGGTACTTCTACAGTCCAAGGGATAAGAAATATCCAAACGGCTCAAGAACAAATAGGGCAACAAGAGCTGGATACTGGAAGGCCACTGGGAAAGATAGAGCAGTTTATTCCCAAAAACTCCAAGTTGGTATGAAGAAGACTTTAGTTTACTACCGAGGTAGGGCTCCTCATGGCATCAGAACCAACTGGGTTATGCATGAGTATCGTTTGGTCGATTCTTTCTCTACCGCCACCGCTGCTGCAGCTACTTTAAAGGTAAGTACAATTGACTGATCACATAGTTACTCTTTTAACTATCTTGTAATTAATTACATAATCAACAATTTGCGTAAGTACTTTTGGAATATTTCATATGCACACTCATTTCTCTTAACTAGATTTATTCGAGTGACTTTCAGTTATCAAGGTTAACTAAAACAAATTATATCATAATGAAGTAAGGTAGACAAAATAAAACGTAAATGCATATGCAGAAGGGTTATATACAGTCACGAAAGGATATAGGTTGATGCAAGCAACATTGGTTACAGGTCTCCTTAGGGTTTACCTGAATTAATTCCTTTAATCAAGGATAAGGACGAATAGTCATTTGTGTCATAAAGATAGAAGATATTAATTAATAAGAAGTATAGAAATGAGAAAACCCTTGAATCACTGTTGAGGTGCGAAGGTGGACACCGAAATGAATTAATAAACGGAGTTAAAGTTCTTCATATCAAATCAACACATCCTTAGCAATACTTGGCCTTAAGAAAGATTCGTGAGACATAAAAAATTGAAAAGGAACCATGATTATGATTATGATCATTATCACGATCCGATCAGTTGTTGCCTGTCTCTTTATGTTGATTGGATGCAGCATGTAAATATCATTCTAAAGAGCAGCTGCATAGCTGCATAGATGTCCGTCAGACAATGATTATAATGTTTTTCTTATGACCCTTATCATTTGCGGATCTTCCTTTTTACGACAATGCTCTTTTTCTTTACTAAAGAACAGCTTATCATCAACTTGATGACGATGAAAGAGTCTTTATTTTTCACAAGACTTTAATTGTACTTGCCATGTTTTCCTCACGACTCTAATCATTTGTATATGAAACATATCTATCTCTTCTTCTTTTTTCTGGCGCAAAATCATATCCATCTTTGTGTTCTGTTTCTGCTTCTTTTCCTAGTTTCCTCTTTCCGATCTTGCTTTTCTAGTACATCTTTTATATTTCTTAATATCTTTTTATTTCTTTTGTTCTTTTTTCCAAAAAAATGAAAAGAAAAGAAGATACAATAATCTTGACGATAGATTTCACACTATAGGATTGCATGATGCAGGACTCGTACGCCTTGTGCCGAGTTTTCAAAAAAACAGTACAACCTCTGAAAACAAACAATAAAGAAGAGAAAAATGAAGAGGAGGAGCCGACAATGTGTTTTTCTTCGGAAGAACAATTGTTAGGGGAAGAAACAAGCAATGGACGACCCGTTTATGATTGTTCTAAAGGAAGAGATTCTAACGATGAAATTGGAGGTAATGGTGATTATTATCATAACAATAATAATGACAACAGTAATAAAATGATGTGTGAATATACATCATCCTCTGATGTCACTCATCAAGCAGTTGACGAAAGTGGGTTTAGTTATGCATTTGCCTCCGCCTCCGATGAAGCAAACAGTACTTCACCTAACATCTACTCCATGGCTGTTGACCACTTCTCACAGAATCTACTTCACCAGGTACGTTCCCTCTCCAACATTATCTTGAATATTGGTGTTGCTTTCTCATAAAAACTCTCCAAATTAATGCTAATATGACGTAATCAATTCATTTTTCAAGCGCTGTTCTACATTAATCACTAGTGTATTATTTTGTAATGACTTGAACAGAGATTAAATGCCCATAAATGTTATACAATGATGAATAACTAATAATAAGATGAACAACATGACATAATGTATTCACTTTAAGATATAATTATTTTCTGAAATTAATCATTCTTTTGTTGTTCAAAGCTTGATCATCTCCGCTACATAACTAACTACAGCATTGTAGATTTTGTATTGCTATAGAAATAACGGTTCCATAAGTTCAGTATCCTCCCGGTCTCTATTTATCTATTCATGGCTTAGTTCACAGAAGGAATGCAAACTTAATAAAAAGCCCGTTGGGGCAAAATTAGGTTGGCAATGGTCCACAGAAGAAGTCCCTTTTAAGTTCTCCTTTAATCTTAATTTAAAGTAAAGAATCAAAAGTTGGAAGCCATGAACAACTCTCCATCGATCTTTTCCCAAAGTTTCAATTTCTTCTAAAAAAGAGTTCTCTATCTATCTGTCTTAAGACTAGACTGACTCGAGTTGGGTTTCTTTTTCACCGTTTTCTATGACTTCTTTTGACTGACTTAGTAACCATCATTTCATTTCAAAGTTCCAACATCTTTCTTCCTGATTTTCCTCACTTCCTTTATTCCATAAATATATATCAACAAAATTAAAATGTCACTGTTTTCAAGAAACATGGCTCTCCCAATATATGCATGTATTTGTATTTAATGTAATTATAATGATGGTTTTGATGGTTACGGCGTGTGATGCAGGACATGGAGATGTCAATTCTAAGCTATTCATCATCATCATCGAACATGCAATTGGAATATCAAGTTCCCTATCCACCATTAGAGCTGGAAGACTTCCCACAGATAAATATAAAGCCATCAGCAGCAAAACCTCATGGCATCTCCATGGATTGCATAAACGGAACCTTGGAAGAGATTTTCTCGTTGTGTTCCTCTGATCATCCGGACAATAACAACTACTCTAACAATAATACTGAAACACTCGCACATACTCTAACACATTAATTAAGAGCCGGTTGCTCCGATTTTTTTTTGTTTTGGTCTTTGTTAAATAATAGTTTATTGTTTGATCACTTGGAATTGATAATTCGTAGTGGAGGGGATAAGATATTTTGTTCCATCCTTCCTAAGGAAACTTTTTTTTTTCAGTTGGGTGGTTTATAGTTAATCCCATATGGAGTGGGCTGCCATACAGTATGATGGTCAAGGGTACACCATATCGTTCTCATTCTTAGTCTATTTCATTAATTTGTTTCATTTTCCTTTTCTTCTACACTGTAACACTAATTATGGCAAATAATATGTCAACCTCATTGAATTTCTAAGTTTATTCTATTGGCGTTTCAGACTTCAATGTTAGAAGATTTTTATCCAAATCATTTATAATTTATCTAACACGCACCAATTTCTTTTCTTCTAGCAATTTCACTTTTGAAAGCTTTGTTATATATTGTTAGACATCTTTCAAAATTATAGTGTCAATAGTTTTAATTAAGCTTCTTTCTCATAGTAAAATCTATCTAAAACTACTACTTATATTTTTTTTATAGAAACGCATTGATATATTTCCAAACCCAATTCGTCCTTTAAAAATTTAAAAATCGTGAACTTTTCCCTCTTTCACTTCTAAGAGCCAGAACTAATAAGAATAGATTAGAAAATGAAGTGAGAATCAAATAGCAAAATCGATTCTATGCATATGAAAGATAATTTGAGCATCATTTGAAATGTTCCTTTTTTAGTGAATTGTGATACGTATTAAAATTATTTTCAATTGATCTTACTTCATTATAAATGATGTAGTTTATCTTTTCATGGGAAAACTAATTTGGATTGGTCACTACTGGAAAATAAAACGTATTATCTTAGTCATATTCTTTGTAACTTAAACTTTTCATTTATAATATGTGGTTGGTGTCAATGTTTTAAATTGACGATTCAAAACCTTGTCCCTTGTTTGCATTCTGTCATGGCCAAAACATTCTGCAGTAGAGTCATGTTGCGATGAAGATTGACAGAAGATAAAGACGTAAGAGGTTCTCGTATGATGGTGCTTCTTGCTTGCCTTTAGCCTTTGCTTAGTTGTTTTTTTTCCTTCCTTTTTTATGGATAATAATATCTTAAAGCTTACGAAAAAGATGATGATTCTTATTTGTTCTTTTAAGGATATTTTATTTAATTTTTGTTAAATTACTAAATATTTCTCATTATTGACAAAAATATTTACCTTTTGTGTTGAGCTTTTTAATAAGGGTAAACCGAAAAAGAGAGGTTAAAAAGAAATTTAAAAACCATTTTAATTATTCAAAATTTTAATTAGTTTATTCTACGTTATAAATCTATAGTACTATATAGAGGCTTAAAATAATTATATCAGGGAAATAAAAATTTATTAAAAATTTTAAAATTTAACAAAATTCTTATGTTTTTATTTTACTAAACATGTTTTATAATTAACCAAAATGATATCCTTTTGGATGTGTTTGCTAAAGTGAGGATGAGGAACTCAATCTTGTCGTGTTCTTTTGCCGTTTTAACAGCTAAAGGTGGATCAATATCTGGCGTTTGAGCTTTAGCTGTTCACCAGAAAAAAATTTCTGAGTGAGTGATTTCTGTTTTCTAATCAACAGCAACAAGCAAGAGACAATTGATTCGTCGTTAGCTTTGAGGTTTGATTTTGTTAAACTAGTTGAGATATTGGTTATATGTTTGTAATATGTTGTATCCTTACTAATAAATGTAAATAACGGAAGTGGCCCATTTGCAAGATAACAACAGGAGAAGGAAATATGTATGGCATTGGTGCTTATGTTCATTGTCAAATTATTGTTGATGTGCTGCCTGCGAACTTGGTAATGATCTTGTTTTTAACAATTCTGTTGTTCCACAGGTGGAGACTCTGGGACAAAGAGGGACAAGGTTGATAATCAGAGATGACATGACCAATAATTATGATTAGAAGGTTGGTTTGTTCAACTATGTATGTTAAATAACTCAACATTACTCGATTTGGTAGGATTTTTTATTATGGCTGGAATATGAACGAGATTGATTCTGTTTCTCTTTGTGAATTGCATCAACTTTCTCCTTATGAATTTTGTAGGATATGGAGGCTACTGTTGTGTATGGTAGATGTGAAAACACTACAAGAAATTGTATTTTTAATGAAAGTAAAAGTTATCACTAAAAGTAGTCATATTTGTCACTGTTATTAATAGTGTCCAATTTTTGAAGTCGTCACTTCCCGTTACAAATACCTCCGTCACTAATGAAATAGTGACTAATTTAGAAAATTGTCACAATTATGCGACATTTTTGTGACAAAAGTTCCAACACCAAAAATTGTGGAACGTGTGACAAAACTATAGAGTCGCAATAACTTTACATATTTATGGCAAGTTTATCGTCACAAATAATATAAAGTGGTAACAAATTAAGTTGTAACATGTGACAAAAGTACGGACACTAAAACCTATGGAATGTGTGACAAAACTGTATGGTCATAATAATTTTACATATTTATGACAAATTTGTTGACACAAATAATATAAAGTAGTGATAAATAAAGTCATAACAACACTTCATTTTATTGTGACAACATTATCGCAACTAAAATAATTGAAAATAGTGACAAAATATTTGTCACTCATGCTTTTTTTATCAGTGTCTATTACTTCTTGGTCACTAATATTTTAAGGAAAAAGTGTCAACATCATTTTGTCATAAAAATGAAAAATTGTTCTTAGAAAAATATTGTCACTAATGTGTTTATTACTGTCACAAATAAAACTATCAATTCAATAATAGAATTGCATTATTAGTAAAAGAAATTTACATCAGTGATCATATTGTCTAACATATTTCGTCACAAGTATGAAAGTTAAAGTTATATATTACAATAATGATGTCACTAAATAAAGATTATATGTTACAATAAATTTATCACTAATGTGTTCATGTTTGTCACATCCTTTGGGCAATCTTCCTTTACATACTCTCTAACTTTAGGCCTTTTGCAAGGATCTCTGAACAAAGTGACTGCATATCTAGAAATATAGGGAAGGACCAGTAAGAAAGGGAAAGCATGCATGAACTTGTACAAAAGAAGGGACAAAATAATACAAGACTAAACTCATTACAAATAATACTGATCGTAATAAGGTTGGTTGCATCATTACTTGAAGATGGTATTAGGACATAAAGGATTACACTAGCAAACTGCAACAAAATAACATTCAAAGTCGTCTTACATCTTATTCATTCAAAATATAGAGATTGTAAATACAAAAGCACCTAGAATTCTTAAAATGACATGCATTTGTTTTTTAGTTTATCGTTCTGCCAAGAAAAAAAAACTTTACAGAATTACAACTATTAAGAACAAACAACATTAAGAAATACTCCTCAATTTTCCAAATTGATCAAACATTAATAACCAAATATATTTAAACATGCTTCTTATATGACATGGATACAAATAATCTGACCTGTGGAAATTGGTAGTTTATAGTTCTTGCAAGATCAAGTCCATCAACCCAAGAATCCTCAGTTGGATTGCCTATTACATTGCATATTTTGTAGATGTCATGATCCTCACTACAAAATTAACCGTGATAGATAATGAGCAAAAGGTAAACTAAACATGCAACAAAATCACAGAAACGATAAAGACCTATACTTGGTATCCAAAAAAAAGGTCAAAGAGTGAGTAGCTCAGCCATAATAGCACCCATTGCCCATTATCTACTGCAAAGTTATCTATTCATTAGAATATGTGATACATATGTAATACAGTTACATTAATTCATAAAATGTAGAACATAACTGATCTGCTACTAACCAACTTTACAATCATATACGAAT
>JANQBM010000002.1:19229047-19243739 GCA_025594535.1 Erythroxylum domingense | reverse complement strand
GTATATGTATATGTATATGTATATGTATATGTATATGTATATGTATATGTATATGTATATGTATATGTATATGTATAGTTAATTTTTCTATAAATAAATTGCACACTATATGAGAAAAATAAATTGAATAAACATTTTATCTTTATTAACTCTTATTAGCAATGTATAATGGTGAAGTAGAATTATTTTCTTCTTAAGATCTTTTACTTTTTCTCATCATGGTGGAATTATATTTAATTCACGTTTATCTACTTCTAGTCGTGTAGGGGGAAAGAAGCAATTGTATTCAACAATATAGTTTATTTTATTAACTCTATTGAAATATTAGCCAATCAATTATGCTATTTTCTCTTTAGTAAATAATTGTAGGTGCAATGAAAATAATCTATGTAACTTTAACATTACTTGGGCAACACAATTTCAAAAAAAAAAAAAAGAAGGTTACTCTTCTATCTCTCATATAGGTTTTATAATTATAGGAATTTGTTTTATAAATTATATGGGATTTAATGGAGCCATTATACAAATAATATCGTATGGATTTATTGAAACTACATTGTTTTTCTTAGCAAGAACAAGTTTTCATAGAATATGTCTTGCTTATCTTTATAAAATTGGTGGAATGGCTACCCTAATGCTAAAAATATTCTTGATGTTTAGTACATCATCATTAACCTTCCTTGTATTGTTAGGCATGGGTGATTCTTTTGCTAAATTGATAGTATTTTTACAATAATTATTAACAAAATTTTTTTGTTAATACTAAAAATACTAATTACTTTTGTAATTGAAGTTTGAATGATATTAAATCCAATTTATTCCTTATTTATGTTATGTTAGATGTTTTATAGATACAAGTTGTCTAATGTATATAATTCTTATTATTTTTATTCGGGACTTTGGGAGTTATTTATTTCTATTGTTATCCTTCTTCTTATGATAGAGATAGGTATTTATCTAGATTTCATGCTATCATTATCTGTTGACATAGTCGAAACTATTCTATATATGTAATTTTTTGAATTTTATAGGAAATTATAAAATTAAAAATTAAAAAAGAATCCCATATTTTAAAATTGTAAATTGTTTTACAAATAAAACTTTTTTTCTTTTATTTTCAAATTTAAGTTAAAAATGAATTGAAACAAGTCATGTTTGGCATTTGTGATAGCTTTTTGAATCAAGTAATATTGTGATTCAAAAGGTTCTTAATGTTTTGCCAAAAGTTTGTTATATATGTCAAATGTTATAGCTTGACATATATGTATGTGTGTGTGTGTGGTATGTTGTATTATCCTTCTATTCGTCAAACTTTTTCTTCAATTCAATTAGATGTCAATATAAATGAAATATAACTATATAAGCTTATTCCTAAAAAATTAACTCTAGGATACCATATCTAGATTATAAAAAAATTGATAAGGGCAATAATTGCAGAATTGATATCGTTCTAATTTTTATTTATTTTTGTTTGAGTATGAAACTAAATCACGAGTATGATCTAAGTAATATATGCTTAAGTTTCTTTTAATTGCTAATTACAATATGATCCCTACACTTCACTAGCCTAGATTATTCCTAAAAGAATGCTTATAGTTGAAAAGATAAACCTTATACTAAGAATATGATAATTTCATTAGTCTAATTATTAAATGAATTGAAACCTATAATAATTCTTAGGAAAAAAATAAATATTGCTTAAAACATTGCTTCATTCCATCATGTATTGGACATCATTAAAGGAAAAATAATCATTTAATAAATTATTTCCTTTATGACTCTTTGAAATGTAATTACTAGAAGTGCCATTGATAATAATGACCTACATAAAAGATACATATAACCTAATATCACTATACTTATATGTATTATTAACCATTAGGATTAAAGAGCATGTACTATTATTGTTTATTGATGTATATTAGTTAAAAGACTCAAAGTCCTAAATTGTTAGGATTAAGAACATGTGTATTATTTGGTCAGTGCTTCAGGGTATGTTCGGTAATTGATGAGATTTTAGCAAGTGGGGTTTAAATCATCTGAAGATAGGTAATGCAATAATAGTAAATTGTGTTTAAAGGTCTAAAAAAGGGTTGAAAGTTTTAGACAATAAAAAAGATAAGAATTATGTAGAAAATAGGTTAGCCAAAAGAAAAATTACAATATAAAGGCTGAACAGAAGAAAACAAAAAAAAATTAGTGGTGCTCTAACACCAAGTTATCATAAATAAAACAAAGAGAATTTTAAGAGGATATTATATTTTTTATTATGTTTCTTATACAAAAGAAGAGAATTCTTTATGTAGGATATAATGGAATAATATATGAAGAAAGAGAATATTACAATGTAATTATAAGAATAATTTAAGCCTAATTATAGGAATCATAGAGCCAAATAATATATATATATATATATATATATGTTAACAGATTCCAATCCATAAATTTTGTTTTTCCCACACGACTTTTGTTTGAAATACACAAAGCAATAGGCATGGCAATATCTAGGAAGTACGTTCTTTTTACTTTTGATGTAGTTAGTTTTTTAAAGCAGAAAAATGTATTAGCTAAATATATAAAATATGTTTCTATGTCATGGTTTGAGACACTGATTTAATTACACATCAAATTTATTTTGACCATTGATTTATACATAATATTTATTGGGTATGATTAGAAAACATACATTTATTCAATAAATGCATGATGATTATTATAGGCTAATTGCCTAACTAGAATAAGTATTAACCTTTTAATAATGACTCTGTGATCTCCTAGTCACAGAAAGGATTTGTACTTACTAGTTTAAACATAAGAAACTGGAAAAGCCTTTCTCTTCTTTTCTATATATAGTGGTAAATGATGTCAATATCCCTTGTAAAAATGGAATATTAAGGCACTCTATATCACCATCAACTTAAAACTATTGAACATCGATTATGTGCCAGATTCTTATGGGTTATTGAGGAGTAAGCAATGATCTTCTTAAGGTCAATCTGTCTTAAAGTGGTATAGGAAGTATATATTATAGCAATTGCGCTTAGAGTATAAATGAAAGGAGTGGAAGAAAGTGTGGCTTCGGGAAGTATAGGGATTGGAAATCTTAAAAAGTCATACATTCCTAATTTTAAAGGATTCCTACCAAGACGACAGATACTACTTATAATATGGAAATCTAATCACTGGAAAAGCAAGTTAAAAAATTTAATCATGTTTCTTCTTATCATTTGTATACAAAGTATATGCTTTAGTTAAGTGGGCCTTTCTTGTTGATAGCTTTTATTTAGATGATGGTCTAACAAAAAGGTGAATCATGCTATGAAATTTAATCTTGTTTCTTTCTTTTATAAGCCAAAAATGCATATTGAACCTCAATGTTTACATTAGAATACAATTTCAATTCTAGAGTTTCAAAACGTTCAATTTAAACCCTAATATTTTTAAAATGTTCATAACAAACACTAAGGGGTCAAAAAATTTGACGAGGCTAAACATCCATTAGTTAAATATCATGTCAATGCTGATGTGATATTATTTACTATTTTTAATCAAGAAATAAATTAGGGCCCACTTTTTAAAATTAAAAAATTTACATTAATTTATATTAATTCCAAGTATCTAATTAATACATTATGATTTATTGTTTAGTATTTATCCCTAATTAGATTGATTAACATGTCTTAACTTTTTAATTAAGAATTAAGGATTTATCCAAATTCCTAATTAAAAATTATTCTTGTAATTGTTGAAATCCCTAATTGAAAATGCTATAACTATACTCATTTGCCGCACAACCAAATCTTCTTGTTTCAGTCCACAACTCCTTCACATATCTAAGAATCTACAAAAGAGTTAAGAAATATATTCCTCTTTAGAGTTTGGGATTAGAAAGTTATTAGGAGTATATATACCATCCTTCTTACAACTTATTGTTTTAAGATGCGAATTTTGAGTAATCAAGCCATAGAAAAAGCATGCAAAATTCTACCTAAGAGGACATGGTCTATTAAGGAAATGGTAATTTCTTTCGTCTCTTCCACTCTAAAATATTCTTCCTTATTAAAATTTTAACATATATACCAAACTATAACTTTAATTGAGGATATATGGAAGTGATTTTTTTCTTCCATTCTTGTTATATGAAGGCATTATGAGAAGGTGAGTTAATATATTAAGAAATTAACGTACATGAGAAGGTCCATGAGAAGCTAGTTCCAATGAGACTTGGAACAATGTTAGGTGAGGAGTGAAACAACGTTAACTAAAAGGGTTTAGTCAGACATTAGAGATGCGGTGGAAAGAGAGGAAGACCTATTAATCATTTTCATTAATGATAAATACTATAGAATAAATGATGATGTACTAATTAGGAATTTTAATAAGTTAATTAACCTAATTAGGGCTTAGTATAAATTAATGTAAAAAGATTTTTTTAATTTCAAAAAGTGGACCCCATTATATTTTATATAATGGACTTTATTACAATATATGATAGTAGGACCTACTTTCTGATTAATAAATAATAAATAATGTCGCATCAATTTTAATGTGACATTTAACTAACGAATGTTTAATCTCTTTAAATTTTTGTCCACTTGGGGGGTATTTCAAACATTTTTGAAAAGGAAAAAAAACCTAAATTGGTCCTCCAACTTAGGTGCAAGGTACACAAAAGTCCTGCAACTTTTTTTATTAAAGTAACCTTAAACTTTCCAAAACTTTCTCTTTAGCCCTCACTTCACCGTTAGATTAACTTTATGTCAACACGCTCAGCCCGTATGGAAATGTGTCAAGTTATAGTAACCTGTTAATATGTATTTACAGTATTATCCTACAATTATAACTAATTTCTTCAAATAAGGGAGTGCTTAAATGCAATGTAGCAAAGAGTTTTGTAAAAGTGGCCTCCCAATTGAAGATAGAAACTGGCACTAAATGATTGCATTTGTAAGACTTTCTAAAGATAGAAATTGATACCAAAAACTTGCACTTTGTAAGAAGAATTTTGACCATTACACATGGGCTCATCAGTTTGGTAGTAACAAAAAGGGAAAAAATGACATATAGTCAAAGAGAAGATTAAAACTAAGGGTAAACGAAGAGATTGACCTTACAGGATTAGGAGGGATATCTTCATGATATAGGAGTAAAGAGGAGATTCTTGTTAGCATGGTGTGGCTAATTGGTCCAGAATGAGGAAAATTAGTAATTTCGTATTTTTTAGGGTTTAAACTTTTGTTTAAATTGGGGATTTCAGTTTGTATAGAATCCACTATATTAAATTTATGGTTTAATGCATAAATTGGTATTCACGAATATATTGGTGACTGAGTAGTCGATGAAGACAAGATATTCGCAATCGAGGAGTAGGAGGAGGACCTTCATAATAGTAGCCATAAATTGGTCCACAATGAGGTAAGTTAGTAATTTTCCTAATTTCTAAGGTTACACTTACTACATAAATTGCATTTTTAGGCATTTTAAAAATATAATTATACCCTATATTGTCATAAGAACCAGATAGTCCAAATCTCTATCACTACTGTAATATGTGTATGCCAACCCTAAGTCTTTGGCTATATGTCTTGTCATTAAAAATAAAAAGTGAATGCTAAGATTTATTTTCAATAATATGTTAATCAAACTATCTAGAAGAAGAACTTGCCTTAAAGATTGACATGATTTAAAGCCCTCCATTTAGTTTTTAATGATATGAAATAAGTTTAATTTTAAAATTCTTGCAATTTATTAAACTAATTGTCAATTGTTTGTTTATACTTGATAAATGATTTTCTAAAACTAAAAGAAAAATATTAGATCTACAAAACTAACTAAAACAACAATGGGTATTCTGAACTACATCAAGTTTTTTCTGAAGATTTTTTTTGAAGAATAGCATTTTGAAAGTTATTAGGTGCTTCAAAATAGATGACTTTCTAACAAAAATGTATTAGGAAATTTAGTCTTTTACTTAATGGAAAAGAAAGTTGAGAAGTCATTAATCTCCACAATATGATGACATTTGGCTTTTGATGCAATGAAGTATATTAAAACATTGAGAAATTGAAACCACAAATCCCTTCCATTGATGTTTCATGTGCAAAATAAGATAAGTTTTATAGATTAAATAAACAAAAACTATGTCCCCAATTATTCAGTCATTAAGCATTGCCATTGGTATCTATTCGCTATATAATGTTGACCACATTAAATCACAAGATTGGCTTATATAATATAGAAGAAATAATTGATTTATAATCTATGGTGATTACTATTTTTCCATTAATAAACTTGGTATACAATAGCAAGGAGGCAATCTCCATGAAGTAGGATAAGTAAATTTTGTTCTTATAACCAAGAGATTCTGAAAATTTATATTTTTCTAAGATTTAAGTATATGTGTGTATAATTAATTAATTAATTAATTAATCATTTACAAGTTAAGATAAAATTTCAATAGTGAGAATTACAATTTTTACTTTCCTTTTACATTTACAAGGTTTCTTATTTCACTTTTTTGTAAATAAAAACTTAAATAGTTTTGATTTTTATTTTTTTTATAGCTTTATAAGTTACTCATTCTCATTTCAATAGGAGGAGAATCTCCTTAGCATGGTGTGGCTAATTGGTCCACAGTGAGGTAAATTAGTGATTTTCCTAATTTTTAGGGTTTTAGCTTCTACTTAAATTGGGGATTTTAGTTTGTATACAATCCACAACTATATTATTGACGATTTAATGCATAAATAGGTGTTCATGAAGACATTGGCGACTAAGGAGTGGAGGAAGATAAGATATTCGTGATTGAGGAGTTGGAGGAAGACCTTCATGACAATAGCCATAAACTAGTCCAGAATGAGATAAGTTAGTGATTTTTCTAATTTCTAGAGTTACACTTCTAAAAGTTTTTCTTATTAATTTGGGGAATTACTACATAATTGGAGTTAAATAAGTTATTTAATTCTTATTTTATTAAGATACACAATCCCATTGAAAAAGTAATTATGTTTCAATATAGGGAGAAATCGATAAACATAATTCATTTCAATACATTGGTGATAGTAAATTATTAGTTGGAGGTGGTGACCTAGACAAATTATGTTGGTTTAGTATCATGGGAACTACCAAGCATAATTGGTATGATAGATTGGATAAAGTGTATTATTGGCAGCCAAATAAACATAAAGAATGTGGGTTGATTAAGACTGTAGATGATTCAAAAACAAGTGATTTGGATTATATTATTGAAAACCATGAAAGAGTAGAGGTTTATTTTGATGGTGAGTATAATGAAGAGAAATCATTAAAAAAAGATAATGTGGGTGATGGTGATGGTGATGGTGATGATAACATAGTTTTAAAAATGCTAAAGAAGAAGATAATCAATACATAAAGGATAAATTGCTTATCTTAGGAATAAGTAACATAGATGATAGAGCAAATATTGAAGAAAAATTGTATTATTAAATGACAATGATGATAGAGGTGTGTTTATTAAAGATGTGTTGGTTCGCATAAGGTTTTGAATAGTGTGTATGTTTCACATGAAGTTTTGAATAATGTGTATGATCGTGAGGCTGATGTTTTGATTTTAGATTATAAATTTGAAAATCTTGTCCATAATGATGTTGCTATTAAGCATGATGATGTTAATATTGTGCACGATGGTGTGAATATTGAGTATAATGTGTGTAATGAAGATGATGTACCTAATGCATTTGTTAATGATGTGACTGATGCTTCCGCTACTGATAATGTGCCTAGTTCTATTGTTGTTGATAATGTGCCTAATGCTTCTACTAATGATAATGTGCCTAATGAGAATGTGCATAATGCTTCTATTGAAAATGACAATAGTGATAGGATTTAGTGACTAATTTGAAATGTGAATGTGAAAGAGATGATGATGAGCTCCAAGTTGTCAGATCAAAATATAAAGAGAGGAAGTCTAGGAAAAGAAATAAAGAGGTTGTGAATAGTGATGTTAAAGAACATTAAAGGGAAAAGGGGTATAAAGATGACTAGGAGGATTCTATGTCTTAAAAGCAAGTATATTGAAAGTGATGACTTAGGTTAATATTATAAAGTCCAAATAAAGATATTGACATTACATGGAGAATAGGTGAACGTAAACACCTATATTATGATCCAACATCTAATATTCATGCTTATGATATAAGTTTAAAGTTTAAAGATGCAAAATAATTCAAGGATGTCATGATTAAATACCTATTACGAAGAGTTTGGGTTTGAAATACTTTAAAAGATGAGAAGTATTGAGTAAAAGTGATATATAGATCACAGTACCCTTGATTACTTTTTGCAAGTTTGAAGAGAAATGAAAATGGTTTAATATGAACCTAAGCATAATTGTACAACAAAAAAAATCAATAAGCTCATCATATCAAAATGGATTATAAGCCATTACAAGGACAAAATTAAGTTATAACCAAATATTAGGGTTATTTAGTTAAAAGTTTTATTGAGGAAGGAGTTAAAAGTGGATGAGGTGTATGTAAGTTTTAACACTTGTAAGAGAGCAAAAGCAAGTGTCATCAAAATGATGTATGGGTATTATATGGAGGAATTTTTTAAACTCTTAGGGTATGGAGAAAAGGTTAAGATAAAGAACCCATGTATGATATGGGCAATTAGAACAAGCACTAATGATGAAGGAAAAGGATCTTTGTAAAGTGTTATGTTGGTTTGGCTTGTAAAGGGGTTAAATTGAAGATTATAGATGAATAATAGCACTAGATGGATGTTTCTTAAAAGTTAATACGTAAATGATTGTTGTTGGCTACTATTAGAAGAGATGGAAATACTCAAATGTTTCCTATCACATGGGATATGGTTGATATTCAGTATATCGAAACATGGAAATGATTTCTCGATCTTCTTATCTTAGATTTACAACTTATAGATGGTAATGGCTTTGCATTCATATTTGATATGCAAAAGGTATGTCGATATTGAATTAAATATATATGTTTATATGTATGCACTTAATAAAAAAAATTTTATTTGTTTATATTATTGTTCAAGGTCTTTTACATGTAATGAAAATAGTTTTGCCATATGTTGAGCATAGAATGTGTGCAAGGCTCATTTATGCTAATTGGAGATAGAGATGGAATGGAGATGATATAAAGTCTTAGCTTGAAGGATAGCTAAGGCAACATTTATTCGTGATTTTAATGATCAGTTGTAAGTGATAAATGATTTGATACCAGGTTTCACTGAAGCTTTATTAGACTAGCCCATGGAGACTTAATGTAAGGCATATTTCAATGTTAATTGTAAGCATGGTTATGTGGATAATAACATGAGTGAGACCTTCAACGGTTGGATCTCTTAGAGGCTAAGGTGAAGCTTATAGTTAACATTTTAAAGCCTATCAGGAAAATGGTGATGATATAAAAAAAGGAATTTTAGGGAGAAGTGTGATAAAAACATGTCACCATAAATTCAGGCCATGTTAGAGGAGAATAAAAAAGAGATCTTTAGTTGCTTTGTTGATTAAATGGATATGATGGATATAAAGTGGAGTATGGAATAGACAGGTTTTGAGTGAGAATCATTAGTTATACTTGTACTTTTAGATATTGGGATTTAATAGGGATTCCATGTCCTCTTGCTATTGTTGCCATTTTTATAACTACCAAAATCTCGATGACTACTACATTGACAAATAGTATAAGAAGAAAAGGTACTTGTAAGCATACAAGTACTCCATCGAGCCACTTAATGAACAAAGATTTTGAACCCTATGTGAAGTTATTAAATCACTTAAAATAAGAAGAATGTTTGGTTAGCCTAAAGAAAAGGAAGAAAGAGAAATTTTAGTAACCTAAAACAGGAAACGCGACTAGACAAGGAAGAAGAATGACTTACACCAAATGTGGATAACAAGAATAACCAAAGATCATGCAAAAGTCCAATATATATAAGAAACTTCTCGTTAATTATGCAACTTATTAACCATTTTGTTAACAACCAATCAATGTTTGAAAAATATATATAGGTATCAGGATCATCTAGTACCAATGTAAGGAGAAAATAAGGAATTCAATATACAAGTTCATCGCATAAAACATCAACAAATGTTACATATGTTGAACATACACTATTAAGATCAAGAAAGAATACGATTGGAGGAAAAGGAAAAGCAAAGTGAGAGGTAGAGGTAGAGGTAAGACTAGGGGTACGAGCAAAGGGAGAAGGAAGAATGGATATGGAGTTCACATCAATGAGTCAACTGGTTCAATTGAGTACCATATAAGTTAACTGAATTTTGGAATATGTTAATATTAGTATTTAAAATTTGTTTCAAATAACCATTTTTGTTTTCGTGTTTAAACAACATAGAGGTAATGGTCAGATCATAAGGCGAGACAGCTCATAAAATCCATTGTTGCATATTCTAATACCTAAATTGAAATTGAGTTTTAGTTAAGAGGACGACAATGGAATGGTGGGAATAGAATCACTTCATCTTCATTATGTAATGAGAGGGATGCAAAGAGAAGAAGGCTTGGAGATCTAACTTGATTTTTAAACTTGTAGTGAATTACTCTTTTTGAATTATTTTGTGAACTTGTTCCATTTCACACCTATTTAGAAATTTAATTTTTAATAACTTGAAACTACTTCGAATTTGAAGTTGGAAATTGAATTTATGAAATTGTTTGCTATTGGAACATGTTGGAAGTTGGTGAAATGGAAGTTAGTTAAATGACTATTGGATTGTTATGGTACTTATACCATCTAGAAGTTGGTTAAGTTTTCAATTTTCCATTTTGGAGTTATTATAGATATCATGTTCATTTGATTTACCAATTATTAAATACAAACAATTGAATACAAGATAAACTACAAATAACATTATAAAGCTAATAATGTATTTTTCCTTATAAGTATAATATATTCTTATTCCAACAAGGTAGTCCTCACAAATTACCATGGCATAACATCAAATTTATGAAGTTTATATTCTTCAACTTTTCAATAATTATAGTTATAAAAATAGCTACAAATACTATAATACATACTCTATAATTATATATCACCTTCTGCAATCTTCTTGTTTCAGATATTGTATATCTCAGTGCCACTTTCACTTCTGTCAATTCACCTTATAGCTCATGCACATACCATCTTTTAACTTCTTATTCTCAACCTTCAACCTTTTATTCTCAAGTCTCAATTTATTTATAATGCATCTCGCCTTTTCACCAGAACCTTCATCCGCCCTTAAAAAAATTTATACCCCATTTCCTATCGTAACATTGCAACAAATATTATTAATTACCAAAAACATTAATCAATACCAATACATTGATTATTAATAAGGAAAATACCTCATAATTAGGGCATCCATAAAATCTTCTTCCAAGATTGTTATTAGTCCAAGAAGTAACCAAATGACTTCGACTTCTACATTGACAAAAAACCCCCTCACCGTATTGCTTTTCACTATAATCCCTTCCAGTTGAGTTTGAAGATTCACCATCCATTACAATTGACAAAATCCTATACAAATTAAACATGAAAACAAGGGCAAAGACATTAAAACCCAATATAACTTAATGTAACAAAAATACTAACATGAAATTAGTGTACTAAATGTGTACTAATAGTCTATAACCTGAATTAGGTTTACTTCTATAAGTTTAAAATAAATTGAAGTATAACACAAATTTGTGTTATAACATATAAGCACAAAATAAATTGAACTATTGCACAAAAAACCTATCAAAATAAATTAGTCCTCCATAATTTGCACATCGTAATATATCTTAATATAATCTGCAGAGTACATAATTTGAACTCTTGTCATTTGCATAATCTACATATCCTAATATATGTTAGTGTCCATGATTGTAGTGTATGAGTCTTAAACAAGTTGGCGTTTAATCAAACATGTAGTCAAAGTGTAACCTCCTATGAAAAAGAACAAATTTAATGTCATAATATAGAACATGAGTTATTATAGATAAAGAGCAAGATGAATCTGCCTTATAGATAAAGAACAACATCAACCAAGCAATGGTGCGTTGGCCTTAGCAGTGAAAAAGGGTTGAATTAGCAGAAAATAGTGGATGTGCCCAAACGAAGAAACAAAACCTGAATGAACCTACAAGAAGCAACAAAACCTATATTGCTCGTACATTGTAGGAGATATAGGTACCTTAATCAAATCAAGATGCTGGAGATGAATGCTAGAGAGAAATGAAAGCTTGATATTTGGAGAGATTTATAGATACATGGGTGTTGGAGATTGATAGAGAAAAATGTTGACAAGTTTTGGAGAAGTTGTGTTTTACTTAAAGGAATGTTGAGTTATTAACATACTATTCTTTTTTGGTAGCTTACCCTTCTTTTTTATACATTATAACAAAACCAACACTACTAAGAGCCTGCTATACAAACTAAATCTCCTGGTAAAGTTAAGGTTAGAAGAGAAAGTTTTGGAAAGTTTAATGTTACTTTGACCATAAAAAGGTTGCGAAACTTTTATGCATCTCATACTAAAGTTGGAAGACCAATTTGAGGTTTCTCTTTTTAAAAACATTAAGATTTAAATTGAGCGCTTCAAAATATTAAGGTTGATGTTATATTTTGATATAAATGTTTAGGTTCAAAATTTAATTTTCGTCTTCTTTCATGTAAATGCATTTTGAATTTTCTCTGAGGTTTTGGTTCTAAAAGCTTTACTAAACTATTTTTAAAGTGGGAATATACCTAAAACTTTTTGCACTTTTCCTATTGTAATATTTTTTTCTCTAAACTTTTGATTTATAATTTTTGAATATAAGATAATTTTATAGAAAATTAATAATTTGGAATTAGTATTGTAACACTAGTTGAACTTTTAATCGATTTTTTAGAACACAGCAGCACTTAATAAAGATGAAAAATGGATTTGTCAAATGCGACGTACTTGGTGGTTGTGATTTTTGTCTTCTGAAGTTGTCCAACTTACCATCGTTTAGCAGAAATTAAATCTGGAGTTTTGAGAGAGGTGGATAAGGTGAAGAATAGAAATATGAGTATAAAATTGGTTGATGTTGTTATGTCTTACAATTGTTTGCATTTTCGTTGTTACTTGCTATTGAAGTTGTTGAACTTGGAGTTTTGCATGACGAGCATACTTTTGCGAACGGCACTAAAATCTAGAACTCGTTGTCGACAATAGGAGGAACGACTAGAACCAGTACAAAATGTACTACAGATCATGCCAATAAAGCCCATTGAAACAGGATAGAGTTGTTACTTCCGAAGTTAAAAGCAAAGTACGACTGGGGATTAGGACATCTTTGGGTGAAAATTTTGAGGAGAATTTGGATTGGATTGGATTGGATTGCTGAAGGATTCATTCCCGACAGCTATGCAACATAGTCAAAGAAGCCACAGATATCCATTATTTTCAGTTCAAAATGAAAGACATCAGATTACAACTTACTCTGTAATTTTGTATACAAGGTAGCTCGCTGTCTCAAACCTTAAATACACATCCAGCCAGGATACAGTTAACATGCCTTTTTATCGAAGAAGTCGGTAGATTTCTGACTCTCTATATACGTATATTATTTGTTTCCCACAATATCATGAAATTGAAGTGGGCGTCGTTATGCGAAAGGTTTAGATTTTCCAGTCAGAGAGTAGACACTAGGCATCCTTCAATAACTTCGAGTTCGATAAACCTAATCTACATCATCCATATTTTTTGGAAGAATACTGAATGGCATCCTAAGTAAAACATAATCCAATATTCTTGTCCGTTTCGTTTGCTTGCTCCAACACTCGAGGGCATGCATAAAATGATACATCCGAATTGTCTTAAAACTTCAAGTTCCAAATTTAGCCCTATAGATAGAGTCGAGTTAGAGTATTCCCATCATTTTAAAGCCAAATTAACAGCTAAGTATATATATATATATATATACATATCTCACTCTTTGTCTTTCATTTTATCTCCAACCATGTAAAAAAGCACTCTTAAATAATGATTAAAATTTCAGTCTAATCACAGTGAACAACTGGACTTAATTTGTATGATAATATAATAATGGTTCATTTGTGAAATCTTAGGTAATGGAGAGGAAGAGAGACAAGACAGGACGTGATCTAAGTAAAGGATAACTAATCTAATAGGCTTGTGGACAATGTAAAATCTTATAATATAGTGGTAGAAAACAGGCTGGCCGATGATAGACAGGTACCCTCCCTATGACCGAGTATTTGTCACGCATACGTGGAAAATTTTGTTTTCATTCGAAAATATATATTAAAATTTTAAGTTTCTAATTTTCATATTTAAATTCACAACTTATAAATTATATTACCATACATGAAATAATATTCCTATTCTATAAAAATTAAAATTAAATTTACAATTTTTATAAAATCTAAATTTATAATAACATATAATTATAAGGTAATTATGTAAGTATTAGGTCGAATTGATTTGCTTTTAAACTTAAATTTGATTATTAAACTTCTTTTTTATTCAATTCATTGTTAAATGAGTTAGATTACTTTTGTACTGATCTAATTATGATGCATACGAGAGACATAAATGTAAATTATTTTTTATCCTCCACTTTAATCAGTTAAAGCCAATGCATGATTATATTTAAAACATCAAAAAGAATAAATTAATTGTGGTTTTTATTTAAATAAATTATTT
>JANQBM010000002.1:19158435-19175196 GCA_025594535.1 Erythroxylum domingense | reverse complement strand
CATGAGATGTGGTAATTTACCACACCTGGACCCGTTTCTCTGGTCCGACCCGTTCTCTGGAAACGGGATGTTACAGGGTATGACCAAATTATATCAATTGCATTCTTTGATTTAACGTGAACAATAGACCCGAAAGATTGTTATTGAAAAATTTGAAAGTAAGTCAATGGGAAATGAATTGTGATTTTAATGGTTTTAGTGAGGCATAAACCTAAATATGAATTATACTTAGATGAGTTTTGATAAAAAAGATATTTTGTGAAGAAATTGATGGAAGGATACCCGAGATTATCATGAACATGCATTATACATAATTCATTTCCTACATGGGCATTATTGAACAATTATACTTGTGCATGTTTTGATATATGTGTATGTTTTGCATAATATAGAGGAACAAATTGAGCACCATCCTCCAGACGTTGCCGGGATTTCGAGGCAATAACTTCTGGAGCAAACTGTGAGTAACCTAGATGGTCTCACTTAATTACTTGTCTGTTTAAATTCTTTTTTGAAATGATTGAATGAATGTGATTGATTGTGTTGGTTTCTGGACATGAGGTCCGATGATCATGATGCTTGGTTGAGATATTGAAGTGTTGCTTGTATGAGAATGAGATGAACTAAGTGTACATAATTTGATGATAAATGTGTTTTGAATGAGCATGTGCAGGTAAGTGAAAATATGATTCTCTACTTAATGTTGAATACTGGAATAAGGTCCGATGATATAGAAATGTGATTGAATGGGATCATGCAAATGTGATTGATGCATTTCATTTCATGAATGCATAAAACATAATGGCAGTTGTGACCAGAGTAGCCACCGATCAGAGCCTAAAGCTCAACGAGTGAAAAAGAGCCTCGAGCTCAAAAGTGATTCAGAGACTCAGGCTTAACGTTTAATGAGCCCTATATAGGACAGTTATTAATGAGCCTGGTATCTAAAAATGGGTACGGGACAGTTTAGGCACTCAATCACAATAACTTAATAATTGGAAAAGAGTCTAATGAGCATTCCATATGCATTTTCTTAAGCATGTTTAATTGATTAAAATGCAATTTGCCTATGCTTAAGTGAAAATGTGATACTAATGTAAAGTACATTTGTGTGAAATATGTGTTATGTGAAATGTTGTGTTGCAAGAATTGAGTGAACCATCGATGATGGTTACCTCATTGAGTTCACAAAACTCACCAAAATTACAACGTTTTCTTTTCAGGACTAAGAGACGACTCTAGCTACCGAGAGGCTCTACCAGCTGTGTAGATTATGATTTGGCAAGAGAAGCCAAGACTCAAAGGTCAGTCAGTTGGGATTTTTGGACAGATTAGATAGACTTTGAATATTTTCCTCTTTCATATAGTACTTTTGTACTAGGTTTTGATGATGTACATAAAGTAAGTGTTGAAAGATACAATGTAGAATTTCGGTTTTGTAAAATGAAATGAGAAAAAAGTTGGTTTTAAATATTTTGATTTTCTTATGATGCTTTATATGTGAATAATGATATGATGCCTTGTGAAGTGAATGTAGCGATCGAACGTAACTTACCCTTATCGTAGGATATATACTGGAATGATCTCCAGACGTCCCATTGTATACCCTGCGGTAAAGGAACGCTACATTTAGGTGGTATCAGAGTATGATTTGGCATCTGTTGGGACATATAGGAATGTTAAGCATGAAATATCGTGAGAAATGTGGATAATGATTAAAATTATTGTTTGTTGTAGGTCATGCGCTTTAGGTGATCAAATTGATCAACCAGCTGACCAAGGAGCTATAGGAGCCAGTAGAGAGTCCTCGGTACCTCGATCTGAGGAGATGCCTCCTAGAGTTCCCAAGAAAAGGGAGAGGAGGTATTATAGGTTGCGGAAGCAAGGGGCTATAGATTTCTATGGCAGCACAGACCCTGTTGAGGCCGAGGGATGGTTAGAAAGGACAAAAAGAGTTTTTGATCAGATGGACTACGAGCTGGATGAGAGGTTCGACTATGCAGTGCCCTTACTGTAAGGCCCAACTTTTCAGTGGTGGAAGACTGTTCCAGGCAGCACCACTAGGCCTTGCAACCTGAAGTGGGAAGACTTCCTGAGGCTCTTCAAGGAGAACTACATGCCTAAGATCTACTTGGATAGGAAGATGGAAGAGTTTCTGGGTTTGAAGCAGGGTAGGATGTCTGTGGCTGAGTATGAGGTCCGGTTTAATGGGTTGATGGGTTATGCTACTGCTTTGATCCCTACAGAAGAAGAAAAGTGTAGGAGGTTTGAGAATGGACTCAATATGGAGATCAGAACAAAGTTGGCACTTTTAGATCTGGGTATTTTTATTGAGTTAAGAGTTGCTTCGATCAGAATTGAATAGCTACTAAGAGAGGGATAAGCAGAGCCTGGGCAAAGGTCCAGATTGAAGAGGTCTAGTGAGATTCAGAGTGGTTCTGGTAAAAGATTCAGTAAGTGCCAAAACCTGAGATTTCAGACCACCAGCTGGATCAAGACAATCAGGATCAGACAGAGGGTGGTTTTACACAGACTGGTAGTGGAAGAGGTACAGTGCAGAATCAATTTCCAGTATGTGAGCAATGTGAGAGGATGTATGTTGGTGAGTGTTGGAGGGTAACTGGAGCTTGTCATAAATGCTGCTCCTTTGACCACTAAATCAGGGATTGTCCTTCTACTTTGGGAGCTAAGTCTAGGGCGAGTGGGCGATCTGGGAGTGATGTTACGGTTCAGCAGAGCAGAGGTAGTGGATCTAGATAGAGAGGTCGAGGTAGAGGTAGAGTGAGCTCCAAAAGTTCTTGCATAAGGACTGAGGGACGGGGTAGCCGACTGTAGTCCCAAGCCAGGGTCTATGCTATGACTAGGCAGGAGGCTCTAGACTCACCAGATTCAGGTGCACTTCTTATTTATGAATTTTGAGGCATTTGCACTGTTAGATCTAGGATCCACACATTCCTTTATTGCATCGCATCTGGCATGTAGGCTGTATTATACTAGGGAGATGTTACAGTATGAGCTAGAGGTGACTACACCTCTAGGTAGTACTACCGTTATAGGAGAAGTTTGCAAGGGGTGCTTGATTAGGATTAATCAAGCAGAGTTGGTGGCAGACTTGATTATACTACAGTTGAGAGAGATAGATGTTGTCCTAGGTATGGATTAGCTTACTGCTTATAGGACTATCATGAACTGCTATATCAAGGAGGTAGTACTGGAATCTCCTGGTCAGCTGAGAGCAGTTTTCAGAGGAGTTCATCAAGTAGTGCCAGCCAGGATGATATCCTTCATGAGTGCACTAAGGTTGATGTAGGGAGGATGTAAGGCTTATCTAGCCCACGTCATTGATACTAGAGTTGAGCAAAGTGTACAGGACATTCCTGCGGTTAGGGAGTTCTTGAATGTGTTTCCCAATGAGCTACTTGGTTTACCACCAGATCGGGAAACAAAGTTCACAATTGATCTAGTTCCAAGTGCTGCTCCTATATCTATTCCTCCATATAGGATGACACCTATAGAATTGAAGGAGTTAAAGACTCAACTTTAGGAGTTGCTGGAAAAAGGTTTTATTAGACCCACTGTTTCGCCTTGGGGAGCCCCAGTGCTGTTTGTGAAGAAAAAGGATGAGACTTTGAGGTTATGCATTGACTATAGGCAGTTGAATCGGGTGACAGTGAAGAACAAATACTCGCTGCCTAGAATTGATGATTTACTTGAACAGCTGCAAGGAGCTCAGGTATTCACGAAACTAGATTTGAGATCAGGGTACTATCAGTTGAAGATAGCTAAGGCTGATGTACCTAAGAGTGCATTCAGGAGCAGGTATGGGCACTATGAGTTTCTAGTGATGTCGTTTGGGCTGACTAACACCCTGGCAGCTTTTATGGCCTTGATGAATAAGGTGTTTCAGACCTACCTAGATCAATTTGTGATTGTGTTTATTGATGATATCTTAGTGTATTCGAAGAGTAGAAAGGAGCATGCTGAGCATCTGAGAGTTATTTTACAGATCTTAAGAGAGAAGCAGTTGTATGCCAAATTCCGTAAGTGTGAATTTTTACTGAATAGGTTATGTTTCTGGGACATATAGTGACTGGAGACGGCATACAGATGGATTCAAAGAAGATAAAGGCAGTAATGAAGTGGGAAGCTCTGAGGAATGTGTCTGAAATCTAAAGCTTTCTAGGATTGATCGGATATTACCGAAGGTTTGTCAAGGGATTTTCTTTGATCTTAGCCCCTCTGAAAAAACTTCTGAGGAAGAGTGTAATATTCAGATGTAATGAAGAATGTCAGTAGAGTTTTGAAGAGCTAAAGCATCGGTTGACTACGGCACCGGTGTTGACTATTCCATCGGGGACCTAAGGATATGTGGTGTACAGTGATGCATCGCATCAAGGATTGAGATGTGTATTGATGTAGCATGGCAAGGTGATCGCCTATGCATCAAGACAATTAAGGTTTCACGAGATCAGTTATCCAGTATATGATTTAGAGCTAGCTGCAGTTGTCTTTGCTCTAAAGATTTGGAGACACTACTTATATGGAGAGACCTTCCAGATTTATATAGATCATAAGAGTTTAAGATATTTGCTAAGTCAAATGGAGTTGAACTTAAGACAAAGAAGATGGGTTGAGCTCTTAAAAGACTATGATTGCACCATTGAGTACTACTCGGGAAAAGCTAATGTGGTGGCAAATTCTTTGAGTAAGAAGTCTAATATCAGTGCAGCTCAGATTTAGTTATTGAGGCTGCCTAATTTGATTTATTTGAGAGCTCTGGATGTGGAGTTAAATTTGGAGCAGAATGAGGTATTGATTGCTACACTAAAGCTGAGACCAATGTTGCATTATAGAATCCAAAAAGTTTAGGGGAAAGATCCCAATTTGGCGAAGCTTATAGAAAAGGTAAAGATGAATCTGGGTTCTGAGTTTGAGTTGAGGGATAAGACTTTATGGTTGAAGCAGAGGCTGTGTGTGCCTAATGTGAACGATTTGAGGAAGGAGATACTTGAGGAAGCTTATATGGCTACCTATGCTATATATCCTGGTACTACTAAGATGTATAACACACTGAAGCAACATTTCTGGTGGCCTGGAATGAAGAAGCAAGTGGCGGAGTATGTATCTAGATGTATGACTTGATAACAAGTTAAAGCTGAGCACCAGGCTCCTATAGGGAAGCTCCATTTGTTGCCCATTTCGGAGTGGAAATGGGAATGGATTACTATGGACTTCATCATGAGACTGCCTAAGACTCTAAGGCAGAATGATGCTATATGGATGATAGTGGACTGGTTGACTAAGTCGGCCCACTTCTTACCAGTGAAAGAGAATAATTCACTTGATCAGTTGGCCCGAAGATATGTGAATGAGGTGGTGAGACTACATGAGATTCCAGTTTCCATTGGATCGGACAAGGATCCTAGATTTACTTCGAGGTTTTGAAAGAGATTACAGTCTGCTATAGGTACTAAGTTAAACTTAAGTACAACATTTCATCCTCAGGCAGATGGACAAAGTGAGAGGACAATCAAGACTGTTAAGTATATGCTTAGGGTATGTGTATTGGAGTTTAGAGGAGCTTGGGATTAATATAAGGCATTGATAGAGTTTACATATAACAACCATTAACACAGTAGTATCGGAATGGCACTATATGAGGTACTGTATGGTAGTAAATGTCGGTCGTCATTATATTGGGATGAAGAGGGCTTAAGAATAGTTGAAGGCCCAGAGTTGATACAAGATACAATGGATAAGGTAATGTTTATCTGAAACCAAATCAAAATAGCTCAAGATTGGCAGAAAAGTTATGTGGATCAACATCGACATGATATGGAACACAATGTGGGAGACAAGGTATTCTTGAGAGTGTCACCCTGGAGGAGAGTTCTGAGATTCGGTAAAAAGGGCAAGTTAAGCCCTAGGTACATTGGTCCTTATGAGATTAATGAGAGGGTAGGACCTTTGGCCCATAAGTTGGCCTTACCGAATGAGAAGTCTCAATTGCATAATGTGTTTCATATGAGTATGCTTCGAAGATACTGATCGGATCCGACACATGTGATACCGGCTCAGGAGATTGAGGTTGCTAGTAACTTAAGCTATGTTGAGGAGACGATCAAGATTGTGGGATCGCAGATCAAGCAGTTAAAGAACAGAGTCATTCCATTGGTAAAAGTCCTTTAGAGGAATCACTCAATTGAGAAAGCAACTTGAAAAATGGAGGAGCATATGAGTAGACAATATCCACACCTGTTCGAGAAAACAGGTAAGAATTTCGAGGACAAAATTTCTTTTAAGGAGGGGAGAGTTGTAACATTCCGTTACCTTTGGGAGGTTAGAATAGTAAATATGAGTGATTAATGAGAGCTTAGAAATGCATTTTTACATGTCTATGCATAATATGTCATATACATACACTAAATAGTGAATTTTCCTGCACATGAAAGTAATTGTACATGCATTCATGAATAATTCCCCGTATATTTTGACTGAGTTGTGATTTTTGGGAAAATTGTGAATTTGGAATTTATTTATTTTGAAAATTTTATTGACTAGTGGAATTATTGTATTTGTAAATTTTAGTGAATTTAAGATTTATTTTGGAATTTATAGAGTATTATGGAAAATAGGAAAAAGAAGAGAAGAAATCAAATAAAGATTTGGAGATAGTTGGATTGTAAAGATGAGAGTTAAAAGGAGTTAGTTTCAAAAGAAACTTATTTAGAATTAGACCTTAGGAAAAGAAACAAGTGTAAGTTGCTTTTATTAACTGTCAAAAGTAAGATGAGTCATTTGAGAGTAAAAGAGGGGGGGTCTTATCCTTTTCCTAAGTTCTTTCTTTTTGATCATCTTTCCCGAATTCTTCCCATACATAGAGTCTTTCCATCAAACTCCTTCTGGGAGTTAACCTTATCATTTCTTTCACTGCTAAGTGTCTCTGTTGCCTTAACAGAAGAAAACCAAAAGTTGATTAGTGTCCACAATGGTTTACATACTGTTGCATGGAGTTAGGGCTGGAAGATAGTTGAAGTTTTCGGATTCTTCAACAAGTAGTGAATAAATTTGTTAGGCTTGTGGATTTATGATATAAAATTGATGAATTTATTGTCAGTACATGATCATGGTATTTACGTATATTTCTATTCTCCAACACTATGTTAAGGGGATGAAGATTATGGATAAGGTATTATTTGGTTTTGAGGGATTATTAGTGATCAGATATTGTGAAAATGGTTCTTAGAGTTGAACTAGCAATGAAATGATTTATGGGATTAGTGTAGAGAGTTAGATATGGAAAGGTGATATGCTCTATTTCTTTATTATGCAAGTATAAAGAGATAGGTGTTTATACGTGAGATGATGAAAACTTAGTGATATTCAAGAAAAAGGTTTTTGAGTCCAAGAGTGTAAAGACATATCATTTGTGATGATGTCATATCGTCTGTGATGACATCATTTGTCTTAAGAGATGCATCGTCTATAAGGACGTATCATTACAGACAATGCGTCTGTGATGGCATCATATCGTCTGTGATGATGTCATTCATCTTAAGAGTTGTATCGTCTGTAAAGACGCTTCGTCCTAAGATCTGTATTGTCTTAGTTTGACTTCTGCTTCGTCTTAGGTTAACCATCTACTTCGTCTTACTTCTGTTTCGTCTACCTTCTGCTTTGTCAGCTTTCTATTTTGTCTATCTGCTTCTTCTGTTTTTGCTTTGTTTGCTTTCTGCTTCGTCTTCTTTCTACTTCGTCTACCTTCTGCTTATATGATCGAAACTTCTTCTTCTGTACACTATTGTCTAATGCTATCATCTGGTCCATTTTTCACCCTTCAGACTATAGAATTTGTCTTCAAGGTCTTCACAAAATCAGTATATCTCGAAGTCCTCTTATCATCCTAAGATTATCTTAATCGGACATCTGTAGAGAGAGTTATGCTAATTATCCCGAGATAGGTTCTTTATGATTGAGGAACTCTTTCCTAGAAGAGGGTATGACCAAATTATATCAATTGCAGTCTCTGATTTAAAATGAAAAATAGACCCGAAAGAGTGTCGTGGAAAAATCTGAAAGTAAGGTAATGGGAAATGAATTGTGATTTTAATGGTTTTAGTGAGGCTTAAACCTAAGTATGAATTATAATTATATTAGTTTTGATAAGAAAGAGATCTTGTGAAGAAACTAATGGAAGGATACTCGGGATTGTCATGAACATGCATTATACATAATTCATTTCCTACATGGGCATTATTGAACAATTATACTTATGCATTTTATGATATATGTATATGTTTTGCATAATATAGAGGAACGAATTGAGCACCATTCTCCAGACGTTACCAAGTTTTCGAGCCAATAGCTTTTGGAGCAAACTGTGAGTAACCTAGACGATCTCACTTAATTACTTGTCTATTTAAATTTTGTTTTAAAATGATTGAATGAATGTGATTGATTGTGTTGGTTTCTAGACAGGAGGTACGATGATTATGATGCTTGGTTGAGATATTGAAGTGTTGCTTGTATGTGAATGAGATGAACTAAGTGTACATAATTTGATGATAAATGTGTTTTGAATGAGCATATATGCATGTAAGTGAAAATGTGATTCTCTACTTAATATTGAATACTGAACTAAGGTATGATGATATGGGAATATGATTGAATGAGATCATGCAAATGTGATTGATACATTTTATTTTATGAATTTATGAAACATAATGGCAGTTGTGACTGGAGTAGCCACCGATTAGAGCTTAAAGCTTAACGAGTGAAAAAGAGCCTCGAGCTCAAAAGTGATTCAGAGCCTTAGGTTCAATGTTTAATGAGACATATATGGGACAGTTATTAATGAGCTTGGTATCCAAAAATGGATACGGGATAGTTTAGGCACTCGGTCACAACAACGTACTAATTGGAAAAGAGTCTCATGAGCATTCCATATGCATTTGCTTAAGTATGTTTAACTAATTAAAATGCAATTTGCCTATGCTTAAGTGAAAATGTGATACTAATGTAAAGTACATTTTTGTGAAATATTTATTATGTGAAATGTTGTGTTGCATGAATTAGTGAACCATCGATGATGGTTACTTCATTGAGTTCGCAAAATTCACCAAAATTGCAACGTTGTCTTTTCAGGACAGAGAGACGACTCTAGCTATCGAGAGGCTCTACTAGCCGTGTAGATTGTGATTTGGCAAGAGAATCCATGGCTCAAAGGTCGGTCAACTGGAATTTTTGGACAGATTAGATAGACTTTGAATATTTTCCTCTTTCATGTAGTACTTTTGTACTAGGTTTTGATAATGTACATATAGTAAGTGTTGAAAGATATAATGTAGACTTTAGGACGTCCCGGTGTGTACCCTACGATAAGGGGACACTACACAAACACTTTATAAGTAACCCAAATCATGCATTCAATATAACCTAAATGATGCATTCAATAAACTTGTCAACACATAAGAACATTAAAATGGTTTGGGAGGTTCATAAATAAAATGAGCTAACACATTCCTATGAAATGGTCCTGTGTAGTCGTGAACAGAACGAACTAACACAATCCCACTTAGTGGTTTTTGCGTAGTCGTAAATATGAGGGAGTCCTTGAAGGAGCTCCATGCCACTTGCGGCAGGCAGGAGAAGCCTTTAGTCAAAGTGCACTTGACATATAGAATGGACTAAACCAAACCCACATAATATGTATTTCATAACTTGTAAACTTGTTGCCCAAAATGGCACTTTTTGAAAACATGATTTCCATAAGCATGGTATTTTTCAAATACAATTTCCATCGTCATTTCACAAATCATCATCAAGATTCATGTACCAAATATGTAGCAATTTCTTAAATCATTTAAGAAGCAATAAATGCAACATTTATAAAGTAATTGAAATCATTTAACTCTTTTGATTCAAAAAATATTCATGGCTCATTAACTCAACTATAAACATGCAGCCACCCTTGAATTTCCTTGCTTAAAAGTTGCTCAAAGATGCCTCTCTTCTTGCTCCTCTTACCTCTCCTCTTGATTTCCTTCAATAATGGAAAAAATCACAATTCAATAGGAATCCAAATTGAGAACTCAAAAAGCACATTCAGTAAAAATTGATTTTAGAATACTTAAACCTATGCATTTCCTAAGCTTCATGAACCAAAACCCTTCCAAAAATTCAAAGGATTAAAAATGAACTTACCTTGAATCTTCACTAAATAACAAAATTTTTGGCTCAAATGGAAGCTCTTCTCTTCCTCTTTCTTTGTCTCTTCTTGAACAACCTCAAAATCACTCTTGAAGACTAAGAAAAGATGAAACCTAGTTTTTCTTCTTCCTTCCTCTCTAAAGAATGACTCTCTCTCTCCTTTCTTTTTCTTCTTTTTGTTTTTCTCTTGTTTTCTCTCCCATTTTGGTTTTTCAATCTTCTAAAATAACAAGACAACAATTCCTCTCCCCATTCTACCCTTAATGAATGTTAAAAGTCCACTTTACCCTTCCATTAATGCTTTATGACTCTTAAATATAGTAACATGCCAAAATTACCTTCATACACTCTTACTACTTTAATTTAATTAACTAATGTAATAAAATCCTACTAACACTTGAATAAATAATTAAACTCAAATAATAATTCGATTATGACCTCATAATTCCTTCTAAGGTTAAATTCAAATTCGATGCTTCTTTCATAAACTATTATGCTTAATTCAACAAAAATATTTTTGGGGCCAACAATTCTAAATTTTCACCTTCAACAACATCATAACTTTTCTAATCCAACCTCCCGAAAATCTTTTAAATCATCAATTAGGGGTTGCGTCAGGAGTAGTAGGTCCTAGAATAAGTAAATACAATAAAAAAAGACTCCTTCATATACTTCCATGGGGTTAAATTGTATAGCAAAAGAATTATGAACCATATGTTGTAAGAAGTACTCATATTACCAAATTGTTTAAATCTATTAGAGTTTAACCTAAGTCAAATATTATGATAATCCTTTACAAACCATGGAAACTTCCCATCAACTTCATTCTATGCCTTTGAGTCTACTAGATGACAAATAATGTGATCATTAATGTGTTTCTTTTTATTCCACCTCACATGTATAATTGTTTTTGTTGACATAAAAAGTCTTTGTAATCGTCGTTTAACAGGTTTAATAGGGAAGTACCTCAAGATTTTATAGGGTATCTTTTTTCATTTTCCATTATCCATTTACCGCCTTGATGTATCACAAATGGGACATTCTTGAAGTTCTCTAATGTCCTTGAAAAATATAGCACAATTATACTTACAAATATGTATTGATATATATCCTAATCCAAGATCACTTAATAACTTTTTCATTTCATAGTAAGATTTGGGGAATTTGTGGACAATCAGTAATGCATCATTGAGCAACTTGATTAACATGTCAAAATATTTGTTACTCCACCTATTATGTACCTTCAAATACAACAACTTAACCATAAAAGATAGTTATGAGAAATTTGAGGACTTATATATAATTACTCTTGAGCAATTTTCAATAACTTCTCAAATTTATCTTTTGTAATTCTACCAAATGTATTAGGAAAATTAGCTTCATTCATAGTTTCCATATAATTTCCCACATTCTCCAACATCTCTCGAATCTCATCATCTATATAGTCATTAATATCGCTATCACCTACATCATTATTGTTACCACCATCATCAATTGCATCAACATTTTAACATTACATGCTTAAGAACGTTTTCCATGATAAATCTATGGAGTATAGAATTTATCTATGCCTCGAATTACAAGCGATTATAAACTACATCTTAACTTTGAATGTTGAAATTTAAGCAGTCTATATATGGACAAAAAATTTCACATTTTAAACTCATTTAATCTTTTACAATTTTCATGAGTGTCATTACTCCTTCAAAGTATTGAGTGGACCATTTTTTATGAGACATCCAATTTAAGTTGACATACCAAGTTTGAATTATACCAAAAAATGCAATTGAACATGCTTGGAATAGGAAGCATAAACCCATCTTAAAAGCCACATGTACAAGTAGTTAGTTTTAAACATACCTTTAAATTATGAAGTAAGAATTGTAAGATTTAATTCAATGTATGCTTTCGCTATTATAAACTTTAGCACCTCCTTTCGACTGCATTTGTAATCAAAGTATTAATATCATCATTCTTAACAAGCTTATTAGCGAGCTCTTAAGAAAGAATTAATTAAAAATAAGTATAAAGTAAAAAAATGACCAAAAGGATAATAACCTAATCTAAGCTAGATTTTGATATTAACTAATATGAACCCTTAACTAATATGAACCCATATAATAATAAAATCTAAATAACCTAAGAAGAAGATTGAAATCGTACTAGTAAAGCTAAATCAATTTTTTTAGGAATTGACCTATTCATTATAAAGAATCAAGAACCAAGTTCAAACAATATTTTGAACATCATAAAGAAGGAATTATTTGATAAGTTTTAAAGTTCAAAGAAGAACAAGGGATAAAGAACTACATAGTAGTCCCATTCTAAGAATCCATAATTATACAGTTTTTCATACTTAAACAATATAAATGCTTGACTTGAATTCTACATTACCAGCTTATTACTTTAAGGTTGCCTAGAGATACTCCAATTTATAAATCAAGAAATAATGTAATATGCATATTTGAGGTCATCGCAATCTTTATTGATTTAGTATTATGTTAGGATTTATAATTTCATCTATCTTAAGAAGTTCTCATTTTTTTCAGTATTATGTTAGGATTTATAATTTTATTGCCATATAACTTAAGAGATCCTTATTGATTTAGTAGTGTTGCGTAAGGATTTATAATTCCATTTCTCTTTGAAAATTCTTATTGAGTTGGATCACCTATTTCTATATACACAACATCTATTGCTCATCATTAATCTTCTTTTCCATTGATCAAAGATGGTTTATTTGAGGAGAAGAAGAATAAAGATGTTAACTATGGAAGATTTTAATTCCAGGAAGGAGGATATAGAGAGGAGAGGTAGAGAATTGCCTGATTCTTGACGAGTTTTTTTTCTACTTAACAAAGGTTGATGCCATTACGACAGAGAAGTTAACTATGGAAGACAATAATGGCATTGTGATTAATGCTATTACTACTTCATCTAATGAGTCCAACTTCTACCTTATGCGTAAAAGGTCTCCAATAACTCGACTTGCCATATCCATGAATGAAGGGATTCTGTGCTTAATGCCAAAAAAATGTCTAAGACTGCCTTTATTAAGACAAGTCACTATGACAACAAGAAGGAAGATTATAAATGCGTGAAGCAAAAGAAAAGAAAAGCTATTGTTCCAAACCCTCTTCTAGACTTGCCCCTATATTTCAAAAAATCGCATTGGAGACATGGAGAGCACAGAGGTTACGTTGATTACATAAAATTCATTGTTTGATACTGATTTGAAGAAGGGTGAAGGATACTTGTCCATTCCTGCATACCAAATTCAGTACCATAACTTTCTCACTGATGAAGAGAAAATATAATCGTAGCTACAAAAAGAAGTACCAAATGTTTTTAACTGCAATTATAGGATCTGTGACTTTTAGCTATGAAACTCATTTCTTAGTTAAAGCCTTTTGGCTATGAAAACATATTCGTAGCCAGAAGAAGAAGAATGAAAAAGATTTGTGCATCAACATTGAGCATGACTTTTAGCTATGATTTTGAAAAATGTAACAAAAATGCTACTTAACCCATGTTTATTTTATTATTTAATTTTTTGATGTTATAATTTTTAAGGCCATAACGTAGTTAGGCTATGAATACTTGAACTTGCCTAATTTGAATTAAATTGATGTTTTATTCTAACTCTATGTTTACTATTTCATTTTATGACTATTGTTTGTGCTTGCCCGATTAAGAATTGCATGACTTATAATTCAACTTGAGACTAAAAAGTAATAATTGAAATATCATATTATTGTCATAAGATAAAGATATTTATGAAATTGTATGCACTACTATGAATTTGTTAGCTTAATAAAGTTCAAACATTTATATTATCACATGGAATAATCATTAATTGATTATACTAGATGAGTCAAGCAAGATTAATCTTGGTGAAATCAAAAGTCCTATATGCATTTAATATGACAATTTTGTTTTTAAATATTTTAAAAATATATATTTAATTACTTCTTTTTATTATTCAAAATTTTCAATTATATTATTTTTTGTAATTATTAAACACAATCCTTGTGAGACAATACTCTTTTCATTATTGTATTATTTGTTTTAGATAATGTATACTCATATTAAAAAATCTATAATAAGTTTTTGGCATTGTTACAAACGATTTTTAGCCACGATTTTGAAAAACATATCCTAAACTTTAACTTTTAGCTACGAATTTGAAATCATAGCCAAAAGTTTTACCTTTAGCTATGATTTTCAAATCATTTCCAAAGGAAATGTAGTTTATAGGCTACTTTGTTGTAGTGTTTAGCTATAATTTTGAAAATCGTTGCCAAAGAGTGATCCTTTGGTGATGATTTTCTCTTTGATGAGGATTTTGAAAATCGTGGCCAAAGGTTAACCTTTAGCTATGACTTTCAAATCATAGCCAAAAGCCTACTTTGTTGTAGTGATTTTTCTGCTCAAAGAACTGAGCCAACATTCCCAATTATGGCATCTTCTCCCAATTTAGGTAAGTTGTAAAAATTTTATATTTTACTTTTTATTTTCTTAATGTTCTATGAAGTTTTTTGGGGACCATTTAGTGTTGAAGACGGTCCATTCATTTATGGGGCCGACAATAAGGTTGGGTGAAATAGTTAAGTGCGGTTATTTATAATGCAAGTTACCAGTTTTTATTTTAGACTATTGAAGTCTTCAATTGTAGCAATGTTTACTTATTACTAAAGAACATATTGGACTTGAGATGGTCTAATAGATTTATGAACCTTTTATAGGTACACATATTTTGGACTCGTAAAGATGTCTAGAGTCCAATAAAATTAAGTTTAATTAAAGTGCAATCATTTGAAGAGTGAGAACCTAATCAAATGCTAAGAAATATAATAGATTCAACTAAAAGTTGATAGAGTTCAATTAAAATTTTTAAAAAGATTATTTATATAAGTCAATTATGTTTTAAAAAACATTATTTATAAAAGAGATATGCCTCAAGATAAGTTCATATAATTACTTTTATAGGCTGTTTGGAAGATGGTGAATTGAATTCAATCTTGTAATTGAATTTAATTCACCTGTTTGGAAAAAAAAAAATTCATGAATTGAATTCACATGTGGGTTTAAAATCCACTTTCTTTGTAAATTCAATTCACTATATAATTCATGTGAATTCAATCCCAATAGCTTCATCTATTCTTTTTTAACATTGAAACCCAATAATACCCACGGCTTTTCCATGCGATTGTCCTGTTGAAACTGATTCTTTGCTTTCATCTGCTGTTCAACGTCAAGGAACTGAAACATTTGCCTCCTCTTCGTTGACAGCGTGACACTTTATTAAAAAAATAATTATACTATTAGAAGTTTTTTAACAAGAACATGAAATTCCTCTTTCTTCAACAATTTCTTAAAAATTTTAATTTCTAAATTTTTTTAGTCTACTTTACTTAACAATTTAACTTTACCTTAATTTAAACTGAGTTTAATTAGTTTAGGTCGAATTTAATAATTATGAGTCTATTTATTTATATTTATATTTATATTTTGATTTTCTGTTTTTCGTTTCATTTTAATAATGAACTTTTTTTATGATATTATTTATAATGAAATCAATGTTTATAAGTTGCTCTATGTAAGTGTGAATGTTTATTATTTAATAAGATTATTTTTTAGTCAAGGGTAAATGTGTCATATGAAATAATTGAATTCATTTTAATTGTGTTCCAAATAAAGTAATTGAATTCAATTTTAATATTACTGGGTTTGTTCCAAACAGTGTAAATTGAATTCAATTCAATTTCATTAATATAATTGAATCCAATTCGTTAATGAATTCAATTCGAAGGTTTCCAAACACCCGTTTAGCTATCATTATGTGTAGCACCTCACTTCCACTGAGCACGTATCCGTACATCCTAAGGATATTCGTGTTAAGTCAAGAAGACTTCACTTCTTCTATTGATTTTGATGAAAGTCAAATAATAATAATAATAGAAGTGTGTGAACTGTTTTGATGAATTTTTTAAGTGCGCAGATAAATATATGTGGAATAAATCATTAAATCAAGACGATGCTTAAGTAAAAGCTGAATAAGACAAATCTGACAAAGTGATCAAGTCTAAGACATCAGACGAAGCATACGAATCTAAGCAAGTTGATATAATTAAAGAACGTGCTAGAACGTCAGTTAGTTGGAATTGATTACATGACTCAACTAATAACAGACTTTAGAAGACTTTACAAGCATATTTCTCAAGAAGATAGTTGGAGATTTGGGTTATAAATTTTAGTTGTAGTCGTAGACTTCAATAAGAATTTTGAATGTACAAAAATACTATGAGAAATTCTCTGCTCAAGTGCTTATGCTGTGAAAAATATTCTGAGAGAAAAGAAAGAAAGAAAGAGAGCAAATGCATTTATAACGTGAGTGTGAAAGCTCAAATAATATCTTTTCGAGAGAAAGGAAAGCTAGACCCTGAAGACGCTAAGGAAGCAGATAAAGAATGCTTTGTGAAAGAGACCTGAAGAGGCTTTGTAAGTGTAGAAATAATACTTGTAACGTTGAAGGAGATAGTGAAATCTCAG
>JANQBM010000002.1:19118008-19128780 GCA_025594535.1 Erythroxylum domingense | reverse complement strand
TTTTTTATGTGATGGTTTTATTGTACTGGATGTGTTAAAGGAAAATAATAATATTAGTTATTCATTATTTACATCTACTAATTCCAATAATGATGCAACTTTGTGGCATGCTAGACTATGCCATATTGGTCAAAATCGAATTAGTTGATTAGCTAAAGAAGGGCTTTTAGGTAATCTAAGTCAAGTAGATTAACCTAGATGTGAGCATTGTTTAGCTGGTAAAATGGCAAGAAAGTCATTTGGAAACGGAACATGAACTTTATATCTATTGCAATTAATTCATTATGACATTGTGGTCCAATGAATATAAGGGCTAGACATGGGGTCGTTTATTTCATCACCTTCATAGATGACTATACTCAATATGGTCATGTCTATTTGATTTTTCATAAATCGGAAGCATTCGATTGTTTCATTAAATATATGAACTTGGTTGAGAATCAATTAATTAAGAGAATAAAAGCATTACGAACTGATCATGGACAAGAATACTTGTCTGACAAGTTCAAGGCTTTATGTGATAAGAAAGGAATAGACAGGCAACTAACAACACAACAAAATGGCATCGCTGAAAGACAAAATAGGACGCTATTAGAAATGATTAGGTCCATGATGGCCCAAGCAAATTTACCAATCATCTTTTGGGGTGATGCGTTACTAACGGTCACCTATGTACTTAATCGTGTGCCCACAACATTAGTTATTAGCATATCATAAGAGTTATGGACTGGTAGAAGACCTGACATGTCAAGTCTCTAACCTTAGGAGTGTGTAGCATATTTTCATGATCTCGCTCACAAACATGGGAAATTAGGCCCAAGAGGGAGAAAAAGTGTTGGCCCTGGGTCCCCATACAAATTTTATGGCGACTACGTGTCTCCATTGAGAATTTATTTGAATTTATTATAAATATATAGTTTGGAAACATTGCAATAAGATAAAATAAATTATAACAATCAGGTCGCGATCGTATAGTAGTACGATCATGACATTGAAGAAATCTGCGACCGTCGCGATCGTACCATGTTATGATCGCGACTTGGTCAGTTTTTGGGAAAGTCGCGATCGTTACGGGTAACGATCGTAACTTTCCAGTAGTTAAAACATCCTTACTTCTAAACAACATATCTCTCAATCTAGAAACCCAAAAATTTCAAACTATATATCATTGGAAATATAAGAAAAAGGTTTACAACTTTTATGAAGACAATTTTGACTAATTCGGCCTGTATCAATACAGTTTAATCATTTAAACAAAGTTTCCATTTCAGCCAAAATGACACTTCAATTATGCATAAATGCACCCAAACACAACTACCTTAAAATGGTCATAACTTCTACATCTGATATCCAAAAATTTCAATCTTTATAGAGATAGAAAGCTAAAAGGATAATCTACAACTTTTATGTAGACCACTAAACCCAATTCTTCCTAGATCGGTGCAGTTTATCCATTAAAGTTTCAGTTTGCATTTTTACCCCATTCCATGTTTTCATTCATTAATTCACAAACAATTCTCACCCAAATTCAAAGGACCCGAACCAACATAAGTTTCCTTACATACCAAACTCCTTTGCTACACAATTTAACACAACCAAAACATCATAATACCTCTCAACATTCAGCACACAACCAAGCTCATAGGATAAATTCTGCATACATAAATAACTATCAATTCACAATATTGAAGTGTTACATATATCATCATTTGCTTCATAATGTCGCAACAATATCTCAATCGCACAATACATACAATATCATGGTCGCAAAATACATACTATAATGTTCATGATGACATGCTACTAAGATCATCTAAAAATGTTTGACACTAACTTAGTTACAAAATCTGAGTTTCTTGGAGTTATGCCAAAAACTTTGCAAGGCTTCTACTAATCTGCTGGTTCTTCATCTGAGGAGTGGGAAATGTGGGGTGAGCCGAACAGTCTAGTGGATAATATACCTATAGTCAATGCTAGTGAACTACACAACACACAATAATTATGCATAACACAACACATTATCACAACGTAAAAGGGCTGAAAATTATTGTCAATCACAACATTCAATATACATTAATATTTAACATGTTCGAAAATGCAATGTGCACACAATGGCTCGAGAGTTCTGTGGAACGAAACGGTAAAACCGAAGTTTACACCGTGAGACGAAACGAGTCCGATTTCTCAGGATCTCGTGGCCACAAACGGGCAGCCGGGAGAAGGCTATAGGTCAACGTGCACGTGACTAACGAAACAGATTTCTCTCTCGCTCACATAACAGATTTTCTATAATCATACATTCTACATTATGTTCATGCTTTTATGTTTCATAATTCTTTTCTTTTCCATTCACAAAAGGTCATTAAAATTATCACAATGCAACACAATATACATTCACGAAATTCTTTCCCACATTCATAACAAATAAAGCATCATACTCATCATACATACACATAATCAATGTAGTTCATCATCACAAACTATAAATATATTACCCACCTATTTAGCTTGAGATTTCCGAAAGTCAAGCTTGTTCTTCTTTTCGCTCTTGGTGCCTATATTCCCGGTTCCCTAAAAAAAACACACATAAAGCCTTCCTTAGCTTAACTATCATGAATAAACTCGTACTTATTCTCTTCTTGATTTTTATCTAGCTAGAAAACTAAGTTTAAACATTAACCTCTTATTCTTCTTCTTTCTTTCCTCATCTTCATCATAACAAAACCCTAGTTTCTCTCTCCACCTCCTTCAACATCTTCTTCACATAAAACCTAACTCTTTCTCCTATCAAAACTAATATCAAAACTAAAGAATAGGAAGGTTTACCTTATTAGCAAAAGACTTAGCTAAAATTCTTCTTTCTTCCTTTTTCTTGCTTTCTTCTTCCTTCTTCTCCTTGTTTTCTTTTTCTTCTTCTCTCCCTTACGACTCTCCTCCTTTCTTTCTTGATAATTCACGATTCTTCTCTTCTTCTCTTTTTCTTATAACTCACGTCTCTCCTCTTCTTTGTCTTATTCAATTAAATGCAAGTTTTTTTTTTATGTTTTTACCATTTTACCCTTCCTTATTCAAGTATTTCCATAACTACCCTTCTCTTTATTCTCCTTCTGTTCTTTAATTCTCACCATTTTAATACACGACTTCCTCCTCTTTGTCTTATTCATTTAAGACATATTTCTTGTGTTTTTACCAATTTACCCTTTCTTTTATTAGGAAATTCCTATTAACTCCTTCCCTTAATTTTAATTCTTTCTTTTAATTCATACACCATACAAAATTCAAAATATACCTTATTAGACTCCAAAAATTCCTAATTCATAAATTCTAATTTATTTTCATGCTTGATAATTTAATAAAATAAATAAAATAAAATATAAATATAAAAATCCTAAAAGCGGGGTCCAACAAAAAGTATTTTTATTAGATACTCTGAATACTTAAAAGGATACGTGTTCATTGGTGAACAAGGTAATGAAAGTGTAACTGAATTTGAATTATAAGATATAACATTCTTAGAGAATGATTTTCCCAAGCAAGGCGAAATAGGTAAAGACCTATTGTTATATGAAACGCTTGATCATCATGATTCTGTTATAAAGAATCAAGATGAGGAACTTCAACCAAGTGGGACCAATTTCACAGAAAGACTCTCTATCACGACTGATTCGAGTGGGAGCAATCAGATCCATCATGAATTAGTTTATGATGAACCTCATTTAAGAAGAAGTACTTGAGGAATAATTCCCCGACGTCGTTTTAAGGTTAAAGGAGAAATTAATATGATTGTTCCGCAAGAGGAAGAATAGCCAAGGAATGTAAACGACGCTCTTACTGGCCCTGCTAAAGAAGAATGGATAAAAGCAATGAAAGAAGAAATGACTTCTTTAAGCTCCAATCAAGTATGGGACTTCGTTGACCTCCCTGAATGGCGTAAAGCAATTGGGAACAAGTGGGTTCTCAAAATCAAGCGAAAAGCTGATGGCAGTATCGAAAGATACAAGGCACGTCTTGTAGCAAAAGGATATACACAATAGGAAGGAATTGATTATGAGGAAACTTTTTCACCTGTTGTAAAGTTTGCTTCAATTTGTCTTATTATGGCTATAGTAGCCAGTATGGATCTTGAATTACATCAAATGGATGTAAAAACTGCTTTTCTCAATGAAGAATTAGAATACGAAATCTATATGAAACAACTTGAATGTTTCATTAAGGCAGGTCAAGAAAATAAGTTTTGTCGGTTATTAAAATTGATTTATGGCCTAAAGCAGTCTTCAATACAATGTTACATTCGTTTTCATAACGTACTCATTTCGTATGATTTTCAAATGAATGATAAAGACCATTGTGTGTCTGTTAAGAGATCCAAAGATAAATTCACGATTTTATCTTTATACGTGGATGATATATTGATTGCTTGTAATGATTGTGTGTTCCTTAAGCAAATCAAAGATTGGTTATCATCTAAATTTGAAATGAAAGATATGGGTGAAGCGGCATACATTCTTGGAGTCAAGATTTTAAGAGATCGTTTGAAGAAATTGTTATCACTTTCACAAGCAATATACATTCAAAGAATTCTTGAACGATTTCGTATGCAAGATTGTAAACCAATTGATAATCCGATTGCTAAAGATGAAGGCCTTAGTAAGAGAAATTGCCCGTCAACGCCACAAGAATGGGAACAAATGAAAAATGTTCCCTATACCAGTACAGTTGGAAGTCTAATGTACGCAATGATGTATACAAGACTAGATATTTGTTACGCTGTTAGAATGGTGAGTAGATATCAATCAAATCCCGACCAAGCACATTGGAAAGTAGTAAAGAGAATATTAAGGTATCTAAAGGAAACTTTGGTCTATGCATTATGTTATCAAGGCAATGATCCACGTATACAAGGGTATACTGATGCAGACTAGGGAGGAGATTTAGATGAAAGAAAATCTACCTCAGGATATGTATTCTTACTAAACCATGGAGCAATATCATGGAAAAGTAAGAAACATTCTTGCATTGCACTATCCATAATGGAAGTTGAATTTATAGCATTTTCAACTGCAATACAAGAGGATGTGTGGCTTCAACGATTCTTAGTGCATTTGGGAGTCACGAAAAGTGAAATTAATCCAGTGACTGTTAATTGTGATAGTCAAACTGTAATCGGTTATACTAAGGACCCCAAATTTCATTGTAAGATAAAGCACAAAGATATTAAGTATAATTATGTGAAAGATATAGTTGCACAAAGAAAAGTGAACATGAAATATATATCTACACGAGATATGATCGCAGACCCAATGACAAAGCCAATTTCCAGAGATGTATTCATTGGGCATGTAAAGTCACTAGGACTACGTAGATGTTGACATGTAATGATAAACATTTCTCTGTGTATGTTCACTCATTATAATGTCATATTTTGGATATAATGTATGATGACGATTATACATTGTGTATCATTTGATTCATGAATATATATGTTTTGCACAAATATATTTTGGGATGAATCACAAGTATATGAGACAGATTAGAGATTGACCCTCTCACACGGGAAATCATGTCTGGTGTTTATTATCGCTAGAGATGAGACATGTTTGAAGTTTATTATCTAGGTGATAATTAAGAACGAGAAATAAACCATAAATGTCATAAGGAAATTGGTTCAAAGTGATTTAATGATCACTATATCTGTCTTACGTTATCAGATGTGAGTTTTGAATAAGTTTTTTTTGAGTAGATAAGTGAACTCAAGTTAAACATTGAGTATGTTTAAACTATCATCTGTACGGTATTTCTAGAATGAAAGATGTCCAAGTTAAACGAACTGAGTGAATACCGTAGCACATGACTCGTACCATGTGTGCATAATTGACCACAATAAGGGATTAATGTAAGTCTACAGATCTCATCTTACATTATGTGAGACCCTTGAAGTTGAGTAGAACCTCATAATATACCCTTATGACTCTTGTTTCATTCTTGAGAATCACATTTAAGGTTTTCTACTTTAGGTTATTGTCAAAAGATCATGCAAGATACAATCCTATGGAATAATTCTAAGAAAGCAAATTAAATTTAATTCAAAAGAGAATTGAGAATAGAGGAAGGTCATTTATTTTAGATCATTGACTCGCATGAAAAGTATTCATAGATGGCCATAGTCTCTTTAGTGGAGAACTTGAATACAGTTATGACACAAAACAAAAAATTAAATGAGATCAAAGAAATATGCTAATGCGAGATATTACCTAGGGTATAGCATACAATGTCTACTCAAGGACACTTAAGTCCTAGGATCAATTTATTAATCGAGATGTCATATACTCCTAACAGATATACTACAATGTGCTCTCGTTGTATGCTGGTCACACCGGTTATTGAATAAGTATGAGTATTGTAGAGTTTGTTTTTAATGAGATTAAACCCATCACGTGTGAGTGGGAGATAATGACTCATATACACCCATAAGGGGTATAATAGTAAATGTTCTTTAAATAACTACAGAAGGTAGTTAGTGTTTTTAGTATGTTTAAAAACAACAGAACAATATATAGAAACGATCTGCGTGTGTTGTTTCTTCTGCGTGGTTGTTCGTACGAAGAATAAAAACAGAAAAACAAAGACTTGCAGAAAAGTGGTTCGTTAACCGGTGGAAATAAACAATAGTCCAAGTACATGATTATTTGTTATTTATGTATATGTAATGATCCTAGTTTTAACATGATTTACATGATTATGTTGTTTCTTTGTAATCAACACATACCAGATTCATTGCAAGGCTTATTAAATTGTAGGTTTTGTAACATTTTTCATTAGTACAAAAATTTATATTCTTGTTTATGAGAGTAACAGGTTTTTGTCCATTATAGTAGGGTAAATGATAACAACTTCAATGGAAGCATTCCTAACTTCTTACAAAACCTGAAAAAGTTGGAGAGATTGTAAGTTTGCTATTTCTCATCACTTGTGAATTGTAAGTTGTGAAATAGATGATTACCCATTCTAATCTTGTACTAATCATGCTATGCCAAAACTCAAATTACTGAAGGGAAATACATGCAAGTGGACTGAAGAGACCCATTCCATCCAATATTTCTCTTTAGAATAATTTGCAGCGACGATAAGTATAAAACTAATATATTTCCTTTCACTAGTCTCGTAGGTGATTATGTTAAATATGAAACTTTAGTTAGAATGGATGTTATTATTAAGGAGAATTAGTGATATAAAGGGACCTAGTCAGTCTTTTCCAGATTTGAACAATATCATCACTGGCTTAACAACATTGTATATTGAGCGGTCAAATAACAAACTATTTCAGAGTTGTGAAAGAAGATCTTTATTTATTTTTGGTGCTAACAATGGAGATGATTGATTATTTGACTTAGGGTCTTGAGCAACTGCAATATTACTAGAGAGATCTCTACTATTGTCTAGATCATGCAGAAAATGGAAATGTTGTAATTGAACACCGTCTAACGTACGAACTCATGTTTTCCTTAAACTATTTTCAAAACTGGCTCATCTCTACCATTATAGTGGCATAAGTGTTTGATATCTAACTGTATTCATAAAACCTCTTAAGATAACTCTACAACTATTGCAAAGAGGGTTAAATAAAGACTGCTTGCTCTTTTAGAGATTAAACCTATTTATAATATATTTTGAACATTTTACTAATTTAATTGCAATTAAATTATAATTTTAATTAAAATTTAATTCTAGCTACAAATAATTCTAATTAAATATCAATTTTACTCAAATAAAATCTAATATCTGATATTGATCTATATTAAATACCTTATGTTTAATCATAAAATTTCTTAAACTTTACAATTAAGTGTAACTTTATTAAAAAAATTTCTTTTCTCAACTTGTTTTTTGTGTCTGACTCACAGGTTTTGAAATATATTGGCAATGGATATCAATCATAACCCTAAATCATCTTTATGATTAGATAAGTTAAAATTTTAATTTATTTTTAATTCTCTAATTAAACAATTTATATTTATAGGTTAATATTGGCGTCTAGCGATACATCATGACTACTCAAATATTTGGAGATGTCAAAATAATTTTAGCTAACCTTTTTGTGCATGATTTTACCATATACTTTAATCATTTTATCATATAATATTCCGATTAGATATAGAGGATGAAATTAATATATACTCTATTTAAGTTTATTCCTGATTGTTCTCTAAGTAATTGATTTAATTAATATATTTGTAAACTATTTATAAAGCATCATTCCTCCTTAGCCAATGATTTCATACATCAATACTAATCGAGAACAATGTAACATTCTCCCTGATCACTTTAGGATGATAAATATTGTATTGATCACTCAACTATTTCCATATGAGGTCAATATTAATTTACAATGTTTATTTATCTCATGAAGTTTATTATATAAATCTAAATATATATAAGATAAAAAATGCCTTTAAATTATTATCTCACTAAATTACAATCAATCGATTGACTGTAGAATATAAACCAACAATCTTTTACCTGTACTAAGTCAATGATTTAAGTAACTTATACCATATCTTTTTATGACAATCATGTTATTGCTGGGACATTAGTTTAGAGAGAATTATACAAGATTCTTTATAGTGAGTACTTGCTTAAATCTTACAACTTTCATATTAATTATCATCATAATTAAAAACTAACTAAATACATATTTGAATCTTTGACGAGACTTTAGTTCTTTTTCCATGCCCAATGGCTCTACTACTTCACAGTATATTACTATTTGAACATTTCAAGGAATTATACCAATTTTATTAAAAACTTATTGGTCTAAATAATTATTTTGACTAAATAAAAAATTTATTATCACTTACTAAGCAATTAATGTTACATTGAAACCTTTCTAATCTCAAAATAATAATTTTCTAAATAAAATATACATTAATTAGGATTTACTTCTGAAGTTATTATCGTTATAACCTTGAACTCCAATATCTACTTATACATAGAATAATGGATGTCTTTAGTACTTTACAAGTATGAAATATCTCAAATACTAAACACTTTTAGTATGTTATATATGTACTTGGACTAGAATAAGTAAACAATTTTTAATCTATTTTTATAAATCTGATTTTCATAATTATGATGTTACCTTTTTATATTCAATAAGAGTTATTCTTTGACATTTATATTTTCAACAATTGAAAATATGAATTATTGTCCTCTATGAGTAATATATCTCTGCATACTCCCACTAAAAAGGATAATTATAATCCCACTAACCTTCTTGTAGGAATGATAAATTCATAACAATTTTCAAAACAAACTCTTTAAATTCATTATGAAAGTGAACATTGTCGATGTGTTTTATCCTTTCAACTATACATCAAAGTATCGATAGAGGCACTAATTCTAACTAGATGTATTGTCATGATATTTGAACTTTTCAACTTTCATCTTATTTTCACTACTTATCTTAAGAATCATTCTTATACAAGTGTTTATTGAAACAAACAATTTGTTCAATAGGCCTGTAAAATTATATCTAATCTTTTGGATATCTAATAACCTTTTTTTATCCAATTTGGTTATAAACTTATTAGATAATATATGATTCAACTAAACAACACATCCTTAAATCATTAACTTTGACTTTTTCAAAGTCTTAGCATTTCATATCTAATATGAAATCTTACTAATTGATTTAATTGAAACTACTAAAGGAAAGTTATAATATTAGGCATAACTATAAAAGACATAAATATTGCATCATACAATATCTCATACTATATATTTCCCCTTACATAAGTTCATACTCTTATGAAATTTAGTTATATAAATATTTACCAGAGAACCTTACTCCTTATAAGTAATAAAAAATTTAAGTGTCATCACATCAATCTCATCTAAGTGTTTCAACATTCTCCACGCTTAATTTCTGCTTAGATTTAAAAATTTTAAACTTTTTAAATTTTAATCAATATTTCATTTAATATATATGATTATATCACATAAAGTTGTTAATACTTCTAATAAAATATTATAATCATTCTTTTATGAATTGTTATTCTATCCAATACATCACATATAAATTTAACAATTTAATATCATCATCATTCTTTCACCAAAGATTGATTTGGTTATTTTCAACCCAATAAGTTTTACAAGTTGTATACAAATTATAATAAAAAATATACATATACCTTGGCATGTAGCTTTGTGATTCTCATTATGTTAATTTAATCAACATATCATAAAATGATAGTCCTAATTGGCTAACTTTGTATTCTTACCACTTAAGTTAAACATAAGTATCTTTTGATCTAACACAAATAAACTATTTTATAAAGTTGGATCAACTACTTCTACTCAACAATTTATTCTTATGATTCTTTGAACATTGTAGTAATATTGAATTTTGAATTGAGTATCAAATACCCAAACACATGAATTAAAAATACATATGATATCTATCATATCATTTAGGTAACAAAAAGTCATTCAATTATTTTTCTTTCCAATGATAACTATTATCTTACTATAACAAATTCTTTTAATTGTAGTCCATAGTTATGGTTTTAGTAAGTTAAATTGATTGAAAAGTTCCATCAAGGTACTTTACCTTTTAGCTCTACTATATGCAACCTATTGTATTTTTCTACCATAATGTTGACATAAAACTTACATGTTGTTATCAAAGTTTATGAGACATTATTCAACTCAAAATATCAATACATTTTGTTATCTATATGATTTGGAGATATTTTTAAAACTTTAACACTAAATCT
>JANQBM010000002.1:19104990-19117908 GCA_025594535.1 Erythroxylum domingense | reverse complement strand
CTTCGTTTTGGATGTCTCTCATTGTCAACTTAAACGTGTAACATCGTATCAAAAATAATGGTGGCTTTGTTTAAGCTAGAGAAAAAATAAAACAGATAGATATGAAGAAATGAACCAAAAAAAGAAACATAATAGATCTCGCTAGAAAAACATTATTGTTGTTTTGAAAAACAATTGTTGCAATTGATAAAACAAAAAATTCGTACCTCTTTTACACTGTTGTGGTTTTTTACATTTTGAAAACAGGAAATAATAAGGGTATTAAGATAAATATGTTTTTATAATATCTACTTTCGTTTTGAAAATCTCAATAAGAGATTAAAAAACAAATAAAAAATTATGAAAGGAGCAATTTTTGAAAGAGGATTGATGAATGTTATTAAAGCTACTAATTTGTCTTTTTATAAATAAAAATTATATTTTAAGACTACGAATGATCACTATCAACAAAAATATATATGAAATAGATTAGCAAATAATTAATAAGTTATTTTTTAGTTTATTGTCTAAAAGTTAATTTTTTGATAAACTTAAAAAGTTATTAATATGTTTAATGAATGATTTATTAATTTATTTATTTAACTTTAATAAAATATTTTTTAAAAATTCCATAATAGAAACTTTTTGTATATTCAGCACAACTTATACCCCAAAATATATAGGATTTGTACGGTAAAGTTTTATTATCCTTATAAATTTAAATAAAATATTCCGATAGAAGTAGGCTTGTGTCTGCTGCTTAGCTGCTAGGCAATTGAACGCGGGAGAACACGGGGTCTGCCATCTGCCTCCAATTTGGACAAGAAAGTTGATTTGGATTTGACTCCTAATTCTCCCAAATTACATATTTAAAATTCGGACGACAACAACTAGCAGTGGACCCTTGTTGTGTCCCATCCCAAGTGGGCGAGTATAAAAGACACGTTATTCGCCTCAGGCACGTTTCTACTTCCTTTTCCAGTGCACCTTCCTTGTCTCTCTTTACATGTATGCAAATGCATAAACAATTATGGTAATAGAAAATGCTACAAGATTCAACAATGTTCTCTCTTTAATGAGAACCAGCTCACCTACCATGTCCGTGTGAACCCTCTTACTCTTCAAATCACCTTCCTCTACAATCTTTTCTCCACCAACGCTTTCCTTCCGAGATCATATCTCTGTCTCCCGTATTCGTGCGTGTTCCTCAAGCCCCCACTTTAATTTCCCACATTAATGGCTTCCTCTGTTATCTTCTAACAACACTCCAAACGCAAGTCAACTCCTGAGTCTCTATCTTCCCTCCACCAATACCAAAAATATAGAAGCGAGACAGAAGATGTCGTTTTCCTGCGGTCTAGAATGCGTCTTTGTGTTGGGTTGCACTCGCTGGGCATGGAAGCGCTGTACTTACATAGGTAACGACGACAGTGCTTCTTGGCCTTTAGCAACCCCCGAGGAATTCGATCCTGTTCCTCGCATGTGTCGCCTCATCCTCGCTGTTTACGAAACTGATCTCCACAACCCGCAATTCCCTCCCCAAGGTGGCTACCGTCTCGATCCCGACTGCGTCGTCAAGCGCGTCACCTACGAACAGACCCTCGGACAAGCCCCTCCTTACCTCATCTACCTGGACCACCACCACAAAGAGATTGTTCTGGCAATCAGAGGACTCAACTTGGCAAAGGAAAGTGATTATAAGTTGCTTCTAGACAACAGACTTGGGATGCAGATGTTTGATGGAGGGTATGTGCATCATGGGTTGCTCAAGTCTGCTACTTGGTTGCTGAGTCAAGAGGGAGAGACATTGAGGAGGCTGTGGGAGGAGACTGGTAAAGAGTATAAGATGGTTTTTGCTGGGCACTCACTGGGGTCAGGTGTGGCCTCTTTGATGGCTGTGATTGTTGTGAATCATAGAGATAAATTGGGTGGAATTCCTAGGGATAAAGTTAGGTGTTATGCTGTGGCTCCAGCTAGGTGTATGTCACTTAACTTGGCTGTTAAGTATGCGGATGTCATTAATTCCATTGTTTTGCAGGTCAAGATTTTTAATCTCCTTTCCTTTTTAATTTTCTTTATGGGTTTGTCCTATATTTCTTTTGATCTTGAATCGTTGAACTACTAAAGTTAATGACGCTCGGTTCTCTGTTTAAGATAGAGCTTGTTCTGGTACTCTTTCTGTTTTAGTTTTGGATTTATTACAGTACTAAGATCATGGAGCGCTTGACGCTACAGTATTAAAAGTGACGGTGGAATGTCTAGACCAGTTTAGGACTGACATTTGATTAGGTTGATGCTATTTGCATTCATTTTGGAAATATTTCGTTTTACTTCAAATTCTATCAGAACTGGACATGACTTTTTGGTGTTGGACAATCTCAGAACTTAGGTTTTTATTTGTCACCTAGACAAGACCATGGTCCAAAATGAGCAAATTTAAGGGTTTTTTTTTTTTTTTTGAAGGAAAACAAATTTAAGGGTTGAATCCATGGGAACAAGGAAATGATGTTTGTTTGTTAATTGCTGCGTAATCTTGCATTCTGAATTCAGTTTGATGCTAACGAAATATTATACAACTGTCAGAGAAAATGAAGGAAGGAAAAAGCAATTTAAAATGAAGACATTTGAAGTTTTGATTTTGCGATGTTTATATTTCAGCGCTTCATCATATAACATCATAGTTTATTTTTTGTTCTTTTGTTGGAGAATAGGAAGTGGGTGGATGAAAACTTTGATTGCAACTTATTACAACATGCTGCTACCGTGCCTTTCCTTGTATGGATGTTTTCTGTGTTAGATGCAACTCAGAATCTAAGACAAGTGATTTTATTTTCGGATCACAGATCAGGGTCATTTGCTTGGGTGTTTAAGTCACTTTTAGCACTCAAAGCACTTTGCTAAGAGGACTTTACTTTTCTTCCTCAGGATGATTTCTTGCCAAGGACAGCAACTCCATTGGAGGATATTTTCAAATCGATTTTCTGGTCAGTATTCTTCTCTCAATGACATCATAAACCATAGCTCTGTCTTTCCATTATAACTATATTTTCCATTGTAAACTTAGTAGAGTGAATTACTACCATTCTCTCTTAAACCAGGCATTGGTGCTTTGGACAGCTTACCCTGCTTGTTATTTCTGGTTTGCTTGAGGGATACCTTTATACCTGAAGGAAGAAAGCTTAGAGATCCTAGAAGACTTTACGCTCCCGGGAGAATGTATCATGTTGTGGAGAGAAAGTTTTGCAGGTAACTTTATTTTTCATACATTGGCCTTGTTGGTTTGAGGTTTTGTGCGATACTAATATTTCTTGTTTGCTAAACAGGCATTGATAATTTGGATATCAATCAAACACACTTTCTTAAACATTGATCAGTCTTCCATTTTGCTTTAAAATCCACTTTTGTTCATCTGTTAACCAACCAATCAACAACTCTTGACACACCCATTAATTCTCCTGTGAAGATATACAACTAATCCATTATAAGGTTCCTGTTATAAGCTTCTAATTCTTTGTCAGTAAATTTCAAAAGGGTTGGCAATGAGAAAGGCAATATATATCTAGTTGCCATCAAGTCAGGAGTCCTGTGCAACTAGAAAAGTTTGTCCTAACCAGTTATACTTTGGAATATTTTGCAACTTTCATGGGGATAGATTAATATAGTAGGTCTTTCATATAGCTTATTTATGTAACAGGATATATCTTGGCTAGATCCAGTACTGTTGATATATAATTTATAAAAAATTTCATATTCTGCTGAGTACATCAAACTTGGTCCACTGCTGGAACATGCTATTGGTCTAAAACAGATAATGCAAGACACTGATAAATATAATGAATTCTTTCCTTATATATATATGTTTATATGTGCACGGTGACGAAAAGAAAGGAAATTGAGTTGCTTGTCCATACCAGGCTGTGGAAGGGATAGGATACCCTATTCTTTCATGACATTTCTTTAACATGGTTATGTCCTTTTGGGAAGAGTAAAAAGAAAACTGTACTGATACTTTTCTAGATAAACCCAGGCACCCAGGCATCCAGCGTCTTTAGATGACAATTGTTTACCATTGATTTAAAAAGTTGCCCAAGTTCAAGTTCTAGATGATGTTATATCGTCTTTTCCCTACATTGACTTAAATCATGACCAATTTGCAGAGGCATAGCCATGAGACGATTTGTTTTGAGAGTAGTAACTTGACTACAGTGAGTTGGTGTTGAAGGCGGTCCAAATAAATTGATAGCATCTTGACCTTGTGATGCATTTCTTATTCTTGTTGTGACAGATGTGGAAGGTATCCTCCAGAGGTGAGAACTGCCATACCTGTCGATGGAAGGTTTGAACACATCGTCTTATCATGTAATGCTACCTCAGATCATGGAATCATTTGGATAGAAAGAGAAGCAGAGAAGGCTGTGCATGTCAGTCTTTTTCCCTTTGAAAATTATATATATATATATATACCCTCCGACTGTGTTTCACATATAAGTTTCCTCAGAGGATGAAGGAAAGCTCATCTGAAGCCACGACAACTGCTCCCAAAGTACAGACCATTCAGAGGTTGCAGACGCTTGAAAAAGAACACAAAGATGCGTTGGAAAGAGCTGTGAGTTTGAATGTGCCCCATGCTGTTGCAGACCCGGTGGAAAGCAAGGAAACTGAACCTTCCCAGGATGTGGATGAGGGCTCAAGAACAGCTTTGAACAATACAAACTGGGATGAAGTGGTAAAGAAGCTTTTCAAGAAGAACGAATCCGGAGAACTCGTGGTTGACAAAGAGGCAACACGTTTAACTTAAGTTTCCATATAGTTATGGTTCTTTCTTTGTTTTGTTACGTGTAAAATCTTGGTATTCGTATGGACAGACTTGTACGCTTTCTGTTCATCAAAATTCCTTCTACACGGCTCCTTTACTTTTGTCATTTGATGTAATGGGAAACTGTGTGTATTCTACAATTCTCTTTTAAAATAGTTTATTTTAGCAAATTAAATTTGTTAATGCTACGAGCCATTATTCTTCCACATCTAAATCACCTTTTCTTTGTTCTTTCTTTTATCGTTTTTATCATATGTGGTTAAGTCGGCAACATTTCGTTTATTTGTTAAGTTTTTCATTAAATAATGTTCAAATTAATTTTACTCAAAATAAAATTAAACACTCTAAATTATTTATCTTCAGTCACTAAGTAATTAAATCTTAAGATTGCTTTGATTAAAGTAATTATTGAATTGATAAAAAGTGTGAAAAGGGAATATGTGGTTAAGTTAGGCTGGGCCGGTGGGTTTAATTAGTTCAAGTTCAACAGTGTCTCCGAAAGCAATAGCACATAGGCTATCCTTTCCTGTCGTAGTTGAAAATTTTCAAGGCAAATTGATTCTCTGTTCAATTCAGTTGACCTCCATGGAAAAGCTAAATATGGCAGTTGTGTCATCGTCGTCGTCTTCAAGATTGGTGGTTATGGGAAATCCTACTTCTCTTCAAAACCCCACTCATACTCCATCGTCGTCGTCTTCAGAATTGGTGGTTATGAGAAATCCTACTTCTCTTCAAAACCCCACTCATACTCCTCTTTCCTTTTCCACAACCCTTCCTTTCCTCCGCCTCCGTCCGATGCCTCTCTCTTCCCGATTTCCCGTCTCCCCAAAATACCCCCGCTACGGTAACTTCTTTCTTTCTCTTTCTTTGTATGCTTCTATTCCTGTTTCTGTTACTTCTTATCGCTTTCTTGTTTATCGTTTTATCTTCTTCTTCTTTGGTGGTTATAGTGATTGCAAAATTAGGTGCTCATCGTTTGGCCAGTGTATCTTCTTCTAGTGGCAAGCAGACGTCTTCAGTTGGAGTGAATCCATTGCCAATGCCACCCCCATCCTCACCTTCAAATATGTAACCTTCTTTTTCGCTCTTATTGTTTCTATTTCACTACAATTCCTTCTTTTGCGAGGTTGATGGAGTAGCCTAGTGCTTGGCACCCCCTTCTTCAAGTCCTTATGTGTGTGGTTCTTTTGAGTTGTAGGAGAAGTTGGTAGTTTATGAAAAAAAAAAAACATGCTGTATATGTGCGTAGTAAATTTAGTTTTTTTTTTCAAATGTTTTCTTATTTGTGTTCTCATTTGACTAGTTATCTTTTTCTGTTTGTAGTGGATCGCCTCTATTCTGGATAGGTGTAGGTGTAGGGCTGTCGGCTCTTTTTTCATGGGTGAGAATAATAACCACTTGCTTGTTCTTAGACACTTCTCGGGCATATATCCAATTGTTGCTCTCATCATTTTATTTCAATCTTTGTTTAACCCGACTAATCACATTGCAGGTGGCTACGAACTTAAAGGTGAGTCCTGAGTTTTAGCTCTGTGAAAGGTACAAGTACTTGCTTGTTCTGTTTAGTCTCTTGGCATATCATTAAGGAAGTTACGATGATATAGATTGCGAAGTGTATCAAAAAACATTAAAATTTATTGCAAGCATCGTGAAAGAGTTCCCTTGGTGTTATAGTATCGTTATTAGACCTTCAAAATATAATAGTGATTTGGCAATTACTGATGGAATTTTGCCTTCTAGAACAAGAACCTGTTGCCTTAATAATCATATACATTGTCAGATTTAGTTAATTATTGTCAAATTTAGCTGTCATGCTAGACCTGAGTAATCTAGATTATATTGTCAGATACATCAGAGCTTAACCTGCTCGATTTTTTCTTTACATCGTTTAGTTGTCTGGAAAAGATTTTGATTGAACTAATATCTCTGTATCTACCAATCTTGGGAAGAAAATCAATATTTAAGGATGTCGAAGAATTAAATGGGTAAGATAGACTTATATACCTGTAACCTGACCTTTTGAAGTATGATCCCAAACATGGCAAAGCTGTCAGTTGTTTTAACAAAAAAAATTTATGGGAGCTAAGCCTTACTGGAAGATCTATAGATTTAGTTATATAAATTGAAGTCCAGGTAATGGTTGAAAATTTTGTGAAATTCTTGATTACTTAATTTTCCTTAAAAATTTTAGGGAACAAAATTATCTGGGTGAAGTTCAGTGATGAAGTACCATTTCAACCCAAGTTCGAATATGTCTATGCTAGTCAATTGCCCTTGACTTACAGGCAGAATGCCTTAAAAGGAAGGGTCTTATCAACTTCCATGACTTTGCAGGAAAAAAGAAAGTACAGGATTTCTGGCTGGTGACTAGGAAAGGAATGCAGTTGGAAAGTTGTTGCATTTAGGAAAGATTATTGGTGCTTTGCGGAACATTTACATTTTTGCATTGACCTTTGAACATCCAAGCCATCTTGAGCATATTTTGCAGCATCTTTTGTTAGATTTGAATTTTTGGAATGTGTTTCAGGTTAGGAAATTGGAAGGTCATTTATCTTCTCAAAAAGTGCTCTTTTTTTTCAGAAGCTCAGCATCGCCAATAACTCAATAACTTCTTAATTCTTTCTGTTCTCAACGTTCTAGCATTTTTGCCTTTGGCCCTCTGTTTGCATAGCCAAAAAAGACTGAATTGGGTTGTTAATGTAAATATTACATTCACTCTGAGGACTTATTTAATTTCTCTCATTTGAATACTGGGAATATTTTGGCTGGTTTCATTTTGTGATATGATTAATCAAAGCTCGCTAAATTTTCATGTGACATTGTTCTGAGCTTATACAGTTCACTCTATTTAAGGAGAGATCTTTAAAATCAACTCTAGCTAGTAAGGTGCTTAACCTTATTCTTTAATTTATGGAAATATTGATAAATTTTTGGCTGTCTTTAACTTTGTCTTTTATTTCACTTTGTTTGCACGTCATCTAGTTATCTTGCCTTATTAGATATGTGATGTTTAAAATTGGTGTTTGTCTGTTATATTTCACATGATTTCACTGATGTGTTAATAATGTAGATGCATAATTTTCATTCAATTTTATGATAATTCTTTCTGAGGATGAATATTTGTTGATCTACTTTTCATATTTACCTCCAGCAAAGTGGCTCTATCATATAGGAAGTTAACTTGCGACTTACCTGTATGTTCTTAACTATTTCTCCAGAACTATGCCATGCAACAAGCTTTCAAAACTATGATGAACCAAATGAATACACAAAATAACCAATATAAAAATTCTGGCTTCTCTCCGGGATCGCCCTTTCCTTTTCCAACACCATCAGCACCTGGGTTTTCTAGCACACCTTCAGATCTGACACCAACAACATCCTCATCCTCATTTGTCACGTCTTCAACAGCAGAGCCTGTTACCTCACCTTCCTCAGCTGCTTCTCAGCGTGCAGTGACTGTAGATGTTTCTGCTACAAATGTAGAATCAAGACCAGTAACTGATGTGAACAATGAAAAAGAGATAAAAGAGGAACCCAAGAAATATGGTAAGAAATGACATCTTCTAACCATTTCCATTTTTACAAGGTTCTGCTTCCAGCCATTTTAGATTCATGATTTTCCTCCCTTGATTATATTTACAATGTGGATATGCGAAAAGTGCAAGTCCAAGTGCAAATCTTTGAATTTTGTATGTTTTGAGAATGATGAATTTTTGTGCTCTTTTCTCTTTGTTTTTTTTTTTTTTTTTTTCCAAACTAGTCTCAAGCAATGCACAATCAAACTCTTCAGTTTGCTTTCTAGTCTGTTGCACAGTCACTTGACCCAAAGTAATGTGGAAGTCCTGAAGGGTTTGTTTTGTTCTTTTGATGTCAATAAAAGACTTGAAATTAACGTCTACATACTATTCACATTGTCAAGGCAACACCGTGGTGAACCTGGTTGTGCTTGGCTATCTTCTTTACAGTCATTACTTTTGAACTTCCAATGCTAATTGCATAATGTCCTCCAGCCTCAAGCAACTTGACTGGTAGCTGGTAAATACATGTTTGATGGGTGATATCTAGCATCTATTTGGATGATGTAACTTTTCATCTTCATACCTTCCATCTTGTTCTTGGTCCAGTTAATATTATTCAGAATTTTCATGTTACCCATGAATGTTTTTCAATTTCATATAAGAGATCAGTTCTAATAAACTGTAGTTAGTTCCCCAATTCAGATCGCTGAGATCATCTTCATGCATGATAGGTAAGCCATTTTGATATTAGGCATGGGTCAGAGATTTTACTGGCGATCTCACCAGGTGTGAGGTTGTTCTCCAATACCTATAAGGAACTTATCTGATGCTCGAAGAAGTAGCTGAGCTACAATCATGCCATAGGGTTCTATTATTAGAATGCATTGTTCTTTGTAGGTGAACTATTCTTGACTATAAAGTATGGAGTGGCTTTTTTTATCATTTTTCTGGTTCAATATGAGCCTTTATGTATTTGTTGGGAACCCATTTTCCATCCCTCCAAGTACCATGGTTATGGTTGCATATTTTGGTAATTCACATTATTATGTTTCTTTAGTTCTGCTTTGTGTGCTATTACCTCAATGATGAATGTTTTAGCAAATTTCTGTACTTGGTTGATTGGGACCTAGCCGATAGGTGTTTGTTTTTGTAAGTTTTCTGAATATTTCAGATGTGAAATTCCTGATGAAACTTGCACTTGCAGCTTTTGTAGATGTTGCTCCTGAAGAAACCTTACTAAAGAGTCCTTTTGAGAGAGTTGAAGATACCGCTCAGACAAGCTCATCCAACGGTTCTCAGTTTTCTGGTGAAGTAAGTCCCTAATATTGAGTTTTAGTTCATGACATCCTTTGGCTCTTGGTATCTAATTTTATCCTTGAATTAAGGCATCTCAAAATGGAGCAGCGTCTAAGCAGGGTCCAACCACTTTTCCCGGTTCTCAATCTACTGGTAAGAAATAAAGTCAATAGCAGATTCTAATTGGCTTCTCATGTTGTATGCTCCTTGGACATGTGGGCTAGTATGTTATCATGTTTTTGGTATCCAACTCTAGAGCTTTCAACGTCTGTGCCTTAGTGATATGTGATATCTATATATGGTCCCTTAGTGATATGTGATATCTATATATGGTCTGGTGCTCTGCTCCTCCATTTTGTACACAGTGAGAGAAGTAGATTGCTACGTAGAAGGGGGGAGGTGCAGTTTGGTAAATGACAAGCATGATGGAAATAGGCAAGGAGAATTGTGCAAGACTTCATACAAGATTTAATGTGGTCTGGCTGTAAGGCCGACATCTAGCGACACAAAGATGAAAAGGGTGCTTGGGAATGTATAATCTATTAATTTAGTCTATCTCTTTATAATAGTAGGTACTGCAAATAAAAATAAGCCTAGTTGCAACCCAAAAGGCACCTCAAGGGAAGAGGATTGCCCAAATCTTGTTAGGCTTGTTATGCTCTTATTTCTGGGTGATGTGGGATTTCTAAGCATGCTTAATGATTCCATAATAGGATAACAGCTATTATTTTTATAATGTATTATCTCTATTCATATCCCTCCTAGTCATCGAAGAATTCCATGTGGATAGTGCGGACCCTCCCTAAGAAAAGTCCCCTCCTTATCATCCCACTAATTTAGGTTTTGAGGTTGATTAATCTGCCCTTTCTTATTCCTCTTGTAAACCTTAAATTGATTCCACCAACTATCTTCTTAAACAAATTGTAGATGACATCATCTAGCTTATTAAACAAAATCCTAGATGGGGGTGTATAATTGGTGAAGCTTACAGAACACGGGCTTTATTAATTAATTGAAACTGGTTATATAATAGTCAATAGTCTCGAAAGCAATCTTGGCTTCTGGCTGAAAGAAACACCAGTGATTTGCTTTTTTTAATTTCTTTATGTTTAATCACTGCATCCATTGGTCAAAATGATGCTGTTTTATGCATACATAAATGTCAGCATCCGATGCACCCGAATCCAAGGTTCAAACTCTATCTAAAACTTAACTTTTTTCATTGGTTGAATATCGAAAAACCGATTAGCTAAAGAATTAAGAACAATTTATTCAAGTAGCTCCTTCTAATTTTGTAACTTTTAATCTACCAAAAAGGCTTTTTATTGTCAGCCCTAAGTAACGTCTATAAGTGCAGTGATTCTGCACCTTTTATATCTTTTGTTCTTCCCACACCGAAGTAACAAAGATCCATATGGAAGCATCTGAATGTCAAAACACTAGCTCCCACTAAATAGAACCTCATTGAGTTCTTTATTTATAAGCATTTACCAGTTTAGTGTCAAAAAGTCATTCAAATATCTTAAGTTTTGGCACTAAGGATGGAAGATATAATCTTGGTCATAGAGGCTGTTATATTAGTTGAAAAACAGTTAACCCAAAGGTTTTAAGATATTTTGTGAGGCTTGAAAATGGTCCTAATATTTTGTAACATATTTTACATGGTATGCAGCTTGGCATGTCTTCTGTACAATGAGATAAGAATGGAAGAGCTTTTGTTTGCGTGTTGTTTTCCCTTTACAAAGATCTGTTCTGGAATAATAGCCGATTCTTAGTATTTGAGCCATTAAGTACACAAAAAATGCTCTTTATAAAAGCATGAAGCAGTGTTCTTAGCGTGTACTTTGCAAGTTCAAGAAGAAATGATTTCAGAGTACACTATTACTGTGCTCTCTGGGTTTTTGATGAAATCCATTTTCAAGAAGATGAAAACTCCTGATACTCTAGGTCATCTTTCCTTCACTTCTTTCATAGGACGATCTGCTTACTATTGGCACTAAGACTGAAAAGTTTCTGATTTGGTGCTTATTTAGATCTGCTTGTGTCAGATTATTTCGTTTTAAAAGGAAAAGTTACAATTATGCTAGAACTTAGTCCCACAAGAGACAGAAGATCTTTTTGAAGACTCCTAATTTTCAAGACAGAGAATAAAGTTATGCGTACGAAACTTGTGAAAAGGAATGGATGGCTCCAGCCAACAGCTGTGATTTGAAGACGTATAGAGTAGCTTGAGCTTTTGAGTCCTCTTCCCTAGCCGTCCTTGCCTGCAAAAACAGTAAATAACTAACTAAAAGAATAAAGACAAAAATAATCTGTAAATTATTGAAGAATGTATTCACTATTCAGTTAAAGATTATTTATTTTATTCTTTTTCATTTATATGTGGGTGCAATTATGCACTGGATTGTTTCATGTGCATTTAGGTTCGATTAGTCTCTCTCTTACATGGTTAACAGCAAATATAGATTCGTCTCCTTTTTGCATTTGGTTGAAGTTTGTTTTGGTTTTGTTCCTTTTAACTCTACTTATATTGGTATATTATGCTTGATTGAATCATTTGGTTTTAGTTAAGAATTTATTGGTTTCAAAAGAATTTGAATGAAATAGTAACTTATGATCTGGAAAGCAGGCCCAGTATTATCAGTGGAAGCTTTGGAGACAATGTTGGAAGATCCAACCGTGCAGAAGATTGTTTATCCGTATAACCCTTCTTTTATCCAAAACTTTGTTTCTTTTTACTTGAGTTTGTTAGTGTTTTACTGCTGTTGTGTCCTCTTAGATGCTTCTAGGTTTCTAATGAATATCCATGATATATCTTTTTCTTTGTTCAACTCCCTTTTTCCTTCTCCCTTGAGTTTGTTACTATCTTCCTACTGTTGTATTCTCCTACTTCCAGTTATATAATGAATCTTATTGTTCTTATACTGTCTTCACCTTTTCCATAACATATTAATACAGCCTTTGGGGTGGTAATGCAAGATTGCACCAGAATAATCGGATAGCTTTTTCCATGCCTTTTTTTTATGTAATATTTTGGTTTTCTGTTTTGAGTTATCATTGATATAAAACCCTATATCCCTGCAGGTACTTACCAGAGGAGATGAGGAATCCTACAACCTTCAAATGTAAGTATCCTTGTCTTCTGCTAGTATACTGGGTATCCTTGTCTTCTGCTAGTATACTGGATGTTTGAATCTGTGGTTGGCTGTATTGTATTGGGACGATCTCCCTCTCTCTCTCTCTCTCTCTCTCTCTCTCTCTCTGACACACACACACACACACACACACAGAGGCTGTAGCCTGTGT
>JANQBM010000002.1:19093936-19104890 GCA_025594535.1 Erythroxylum domingense | reverse complement strand
CTCTCTCTCTCTCTCTCTCTCTCTCTCTCTCTCTGACACACACACACACACACACACACAGAGGCTGTAGCCTGTGTTTCTCGAGGAAAATGTGGAGCTTATTGATTTCTCTACTGGATCATGTTTGAATTTTGTCAAAAATGATTAAGTTTTTGCTTCTGATGCATATTAATTAGGGATGCTACAAAATCCACAATACCGACAACAACTGCAAGATATGCTGTAAGTTCTTGTTCCTTCCTTTTGATATTTGTGTTGTTTGATTATGGTTGATGCTTGGTATTTTGATATTTATGGGTTTCAGAGATTTTCTTTTGCTAGAACTTTTTCTTCATGTTTTTACTCTATGCAAGCATTTTAAGTTCCTTGGGAATCTCTGGTGATGACATTTGATAATGAGTTCTTGTCACAACTTAAGTCTACTTGCAACGCCAACCATTTAATCAACTGAAAGTTAAACCTTTTTGTTTGCATGGCATTAGTAGCTTATCTGAAAAGCTTGAGGAAACATTTTATACGATCTCTAGCAACAGGGATCTTGTGCAGGAATGTAATCTTTCTCAATTTGATATCAAACATATGCATCATGTGTCTTGAGGGGATATCATAATTGTAATGTAAAATTTGAAAATCTTTCTGGTTGAGTAGCATTCAGAGCTCATTTTAGAAACTTGCAACATTTCATGTGACTTCCAGAGACAGGTAGCTTATATAAATTTGGCCAGTAAGATCTTTCTCAATATGATGTCGACTGTAAGATCTTGGTTTGGCATCCCTTTGAGCACTGTAATCCTACTATGGAACTAGTCCATCATACTGTGAAGTAAAATTAGGGAGGACTTTATCTGCTGCCTCTTCTTTACCATAGAGTTTGTAGGCTTTATTAATACGCCACCAACCAACAAGGATTGTCTGTTCAATTGTGTGGTTATGATCTTAGGTGTATCCAGATGACTCCCGAGTATTCCATTATTTCTGCACCAGCATTATTCATCTTTAACTTCTTTGTGCTATCAAGAATGTTGTTGGTGAATTCTGTGGAAGGCAGCTGATCATAAGGTTTTATGTCGTTCGATACTCCAATTTTATTATAGCCTAGTAATGTTAGTCATGAAAATATGATTGTTGGAAAACAATTATGGACCTATAATAAGCATGTGATGCAAAAAGATAAAAAAAATTGGAAGAACATGTATTTCGCCCAGAGAAACTTTACGTTTATCATTTGGCTTGAGAAGTTTATGTTGTTGTGATCACCAGTCTTCATATATTGTGGGATATGGGAACTTTTGAATGCCTGCGCATATCCAGCCAACATGACTCTTGGCTCCATGACCATCAGTTACCATACTTTACACTTCATGAGGAATTTTATATGGGTTATCTACGTATGTCTGATGCTAATTTTTCCAAGTGAGTTGGGTGGTTCAGATGACTCTTGTAATCAGCAGAGCCTAGGACATTAGTTAATGGTAATTGTAAGTTCCTTATTGTACTTGTTTGTTTCTGAAATAATCTGAAGGGAAGCAGTGAATGGGACAAGCAAATGTGTGTACTTTTCAACAAAAAAAAGTGTGTATTTCCTTATTGTACTTGTTTGTTTCTAAATTAATCTGAAGGGAAGCAGTGAATGGGACAAGCAAATGTGTGTATCTTTTAACATTAAATGTGATTTTGAGTGCATTAACTTATGGTAGTTGCTCTATTTTCTTTTTGAAGGTCTGGGCTATGGTCGTGGTACAATTTTGTCTGTCATTAGTTATTGGTAGATCTGAATTCTTTCTGTGCGGCTTTGTCTATTTCAGAAATAATATGAAGGGAAGCGGTGAGTGGGACAACCGCATGATGGAGTCGCTGAAAAATTTTGACCTTAATAGTCCTGAGGTCAAGCAGCAATTTGGTTAGTTTCATGCTGATGCACGCCCTTTGTTTCTTGATGTATTAATAACAGCTGCTACATTGTGGTTGAACTTAATGATCAAATGCTGGGATTTTGTATGAAGAACATTAAGGAAGCAGATATACTCTTTAACAGAAACATAATATGTCATACTTCCATACATTGTTTTCATATGTTTGGTATAAAGCTTATAAATTCATAATTGTTAGCGTGTGATTGGATAATTGTTTGAAGCTAATATATTTTCTTATCATTGACAATTTGCCTATGTATTTGAGTTTTGCAGACCAAATTGGGCTCTCACCTGAAGAAGTGATAAAAAAAATCATGGCCAATCCTGATGTTGCCACGGCTTTTCAAAATCCAAGGGTTCAACAAGCAATCATGGATGTATGTCCCTAGCCAAATTAATCTTGTATCTTAAATGCTTGTTTAGAGATTAATTCTCAACTATTTTATTTGTGATGCAGTGTTCACAGAACCCATTGAGTATAGCCAAATACCAGAATGACAAGGAGGTATGACCAAACTTTCTTGGATTGGAACATTCTCTATAACAAATTTGTCTCTTAGCTACTTGGAAGAGAGTGTTTTTAATTTGGAACATCTTAAGGAGCCATCGTTTTGATGGCCATTGTTATCGTGGTCAATAGTTTTAATGATAACAAAACATTAATGATAAACTGGAGCAAAAGAAGAATTGTCTGTTCAATTGTGCAGCTAAAATAATGGTCATGCAGTTGGGTCTTTTAATTTTACCTGGATCAATAGTTCCCGTATCAAAGATGCTTGTATCAACTAACTTTACAGGAGTTTCTTCAGAAACAAATTATTATGCGGAAGACTGAGTCTGAAAAGGAAAATAGTTAGTACCTGATAGTTTTGGTTGAGTTTTCTTTGTAATTGCATTAGTTGATTGCGTGTTTGTAATTTTGAAATTAGTTTCTCAGTGTGATTTCCCACTAAATCAGTGTGGAACTTGTGTTGGTGCAAGTACAAGTAACATAACAAAACTTCCACAAGAGTCGTTGACAATGTATTTGAGTATTAACCATTTCAGGTTATGGATGTTTTCAACAAAATATCGGAACTCTTCCCTGGAGCGGGTGGCTCACCCTGATCTTTTGTCTTGCAAGCACAATTGTGATCTCCTAAAACTAAAGTCCAAGGTTAGTTATCTGATGGGAACAGTTGCCCAAATATGGCTCTGAAGTTTCCAAGTTGCCATGTCATTCATAGAAGTGTCGAAGTTTTTGCAACCTGTGAATTTTTAATCATTAGATCATAGTTTGGTTGTAGATTTGGAGAGGTTTTTGGTAATTCATGTAAACTAACTGATCTGTCAGTTAGTGTTTAGCTTATGTTTTAAGATGAATTATGAGGTTGAAAATCCCCAACTTTGAATCTTTTTTATTTATACCCGTAAATTTTAATTTTTATTATTAGAATTTTTTGAATTTCAATTATTTTAAAAATAGTTGTTCATCATCCAAATAAAAGTGATTTTAATTTTGTAATCGATCATACTACATTAGCAAGCTATTTGCAAACGTAAATGGTTAAATAACAGGATTAATTAATGAAATTCACATTATATAGTTTTCCAATTGAGGTGTGACAACTGAAAAAGGAGATTTGAGGGCGAAATGTAATGCAAGTCCCGTTGCGTGTTAAATGACCGCAAGAAATAAATACTGTCGTGTCGGTTTGAAAATTAGTTGGACTTTTATCTCTAGTATGACCAAGACGTTTTTGGGTGAATATTATTGTAAAATTTCTATTTGATGATCAAGTTTAAACATTGACAAACTTAATTTCACATTAAAATATGCTTTCAGTTTTTGATATTCTATAAGATTAATGTAAAAGGAACAAGAATCACATTTAATTGCGATCTAATATTTTAATTTTAAAAAAAAGAAAACATTTAATTGGTAAAGGTTGAACAGTAGATAAACTCTCCCATCTTGGACTCTTTCTTTTAAGCTTTAAATATCTACTAAACAAAGAAAAAGGGTTCTGTCCTTAAAACGTAGTATTTTTTGGTTGGTCGGATTAAAATCAACACAAGGTGTCCAAAGTTTTAGTCAATAGTTGTTAAGCCGTCCAATATTTTCCTAGTTTGACTCTCGCGCGCTCTCTCCTCTTGCTCAGTTGCTCTGTTTCACGCTCACGCCACTCTTGCTGTTTCGCTTAATATTTTGAACGGAAACACCGGAAAGCAATTAGAGAGAAATCAAGCTCTTGGCTATCTTATTGAACTTTTTATTTGTGGGTACTGCTTGTCAACCCTTCATTTTCTGATTCTCTTTCTACAATAACAGGTGTCTCTGCCTTCTGCAAATCGTACTAGCCTATGATACATGTTCACGTTTCATTACGACTCTTCAAGTTTTGATGTCTTGTGGTGAAACACATTCCCGCTGGATATCTTCTATTTGCGCATTCGCTGTTGTGCGTGTGTGTGTGTGTGTGTTTTTTTTTTTTTTTTGGTTATTTATGGGTCTGTACGTACCTTCTGTGTTGGGCTTGTGAAGTTAGGTTTTTCTTTGGTTTTTGGGTTTTTTTCTCCGTTGATTTGTTTTTTCTGATTTCCCTAAGTCGAATTGGATAATGTTCTTTCTAATTCAGAAATCTAGTTATTAGTTTTTTATATTCTTCTTTATACTCCTTTACTTTCAGTTTCATCTGCATACAAGGGAATAATTTGGATGGTCAATTTCGTAATGGGCATCATGTAGCCAAATATCCCAGGGGAAATTTATTTGGGGAACTCCTTTGAAGTAGAATTCAGGTAAAGAAGAAATGGATGACACAGATTGGGAAGATGGTTATACTCCTGTACCGGATTCCGCAAATAATCATCCAGGTGACACCATTAGGAAGATAACTATTGAGTTTACTGAGCCGACTGATTCCACCAAACGCAAGCCTATTCGTCGTGCTAGTGCTGAGGAAAAGGTGGGTTCTGCGTTATTAGCATTGTACATAATCTTGTAGTCATAATATTTTTCACCTTACATGAAACTCGTATTTCTTTTCTTGGACAGGAGGTGGCAGAGCTTGTACATAAAGTCCACTTACTTTGTCTACTTGCAAGGGGAAGAATAATTGACAGTGCTTGTGATGATCCTCTTATTCAGGTTAGTTTCATCTCATGCATCTAGTCACTCTGTTATTCTAGCCATTTATGTGACCTATTTTTTCCTAAGTACTGCTTAAAGGGAAATGTTGAAGTTTTCTTCTCTCTCCCACTGTCTCTGTAACGCATATAACACATAGAGAAACAGATTCAATTTTTTTTCTCTGTTTGATCCACTTTTCCCTCTCTGTCTCTTTGCATGGAAACATTTTCTCGATTCAGAAAAGTTCTAATTGTTGTGTCAGGCATCTTTGCTTTCTCTTGTACCAGCACACTTGTTGAAAATATCAGAACTCTCAAAGCTTACTGCTAATTCCCTATCTCATCTTGTCAGTTGGGTATGGTACTTTCTTTTACTTGAAGAACTTGCCTTTTTTCTGTCTCACAAAATATCAATGGTCAGTTTTTGTAACATGTCTATGTTAAACCTGCAGTTTCACAATAACTTTCATGTCAGAGGTGTGGCGAATGAAAGTAGATCATTTAAATCTGCTTTGGCCGATGCCCTTGAAAATCGTGAAGGAACTCCAGAGGAGGTATACTCTTGTTCTCTTATTAATTACACTAGTTTTAAGATCATGCTGTGTGTACTCTCTTCTATTTATTTTAATTGAATCTGAGCTTTTGTTTTAATTTATTAATTGAGCATTTCCTTTCCCCAAGCTGAGCTGCATATCTTTTTCTTCATCTGTTTATCTTCGGGAACACATCCATAATCAGAGAGTCTACATTCACATGCTGGTATGCTTTTTCCCCTTTCACAGATCTCAGCCTTGTCAGTAGCACTATTCAGAGCTTTGAAACTTACAACAAGGTATTTCGCAGACAAAGTTGAGGAATTATACATAATACGTGACTATTGTTTCTTCTTCCAAAATACTAGTTGAAATTTTCATTTTATTGGTTCTGTCCTTGGGAAAAGTTTCCTGACTTTTTCTTGTAGATTTTGAAGGGATTGTATTTCTTCAATCATTACACCTTTTTCTTTAAAATGTCAAAAAATTTCTTGTATAAATTCCAGATACTCAAACAAAATGTTGCATAACTCTTCCTAGATACATTGGTGTCGAAAACAAAATTGCTTGCTTGACATTTGACATCTTAGTTAGAAAGTTCTCGTGTATATATGTAGAATGACTTGTCAAGTACAAATAAGACAAACAATTCTACTCTGAGTTCAGTTCCATGTCTGCATATTGAGACATAGATAGCCGCTTATTTAAGTATTTAATTGAGCCTTTGTAAGAGTTTTTACCTTTAATCGAAAGAATATAAAGTTACAGGACATCTTTAGCTAATAATTTCATTTTCAGTATCACTGGCTTTCCTTAGAAGCTGTTATCAATTTTAAGTTAGACATTATTTTTAAAACTAGCATGTTGAAGAATTCAAAAAGAATTATGTGATAACTTCATTATTTATATTCAGACTATATGGACTCCAAGCATATCTTGATTAGCAACTTAACATGGCCACTACTTGAAATGCTTAAACCTTTTTATTGAATGACATAGAGGTGCTCATATAATAAAAATTCAGATTTAGAGAAGTTCTTGCAAAGAAGGTGCAGAACACTTATGCTTATGTATTTCAGTTTGAATAAAGGAAGTCCTTTATAGATCTTTAGTATTGGTAAGCCTTAGAAATGAATTTCTAGCTTCTTGCTGTTACCCACGAATTTTCTGAGGTAACTCCATACTTACTTTTGTACTCACAGTATGTATGCATTTTTGGCATTATTAGACTGACTCTTATGCAGAGTTCCCTGATATTTATAAATATTTTCATGATTCAAGTATGGGGTATATTTTGGTTTATTTCCTCTTTTCACTTTTCTTATGTTATGTTTGTATTTAGTTGTTGGAAAAACTCTAATGATATTATTTTTTTAATATGTTACCTCCAAAGTGATGCTCATGGCTTTTTAATTTCCTGTTTATGATAAAATTAGTTCCCTGTGTGCAGTATGTTACTGTATTTCTATGTAGTAAAGGCATGTTTTTTTTCCAGATATGTGTCCATTTTGGATGTTGTCTCTTTGAAGCCTGATGCCGATAATTGTGAATCCTCAAGTCAAGGCGGAAGCCGAGTTTGCAGGAGCTTATTCAATACTACTACAGTTATGGTAGATAGAGCTAAAGAAAATTCTGAATCACCTGTTAAATCATTGTCAGGCAATGAGGAAAATATTGCCCATGAACATTCTTTGAAGATCTCAAGAAGCAGAAGTGAAGTCAGCAACTCAAAAAGCAAGAAATCTCCATCACATGATTCTTATCTTAATGGGCACGTGGAAGATCAGACCGTATACTCATCAACATGTGATACACAGGTTATTATTCCTGAAGTTATTGAGAAATCACAGGGTATAAAGAGAAAAGGTGATGTCGAGTTTGAGACGCAGTTGCAAATGGCTCTCTCTGCAACAGCAGCTGCAATTACTCAAAATAGCAAGGGGTTTAATGTAGATAACTCGAAAGCTAGCTCTTCAAGTGTCTCTTCTCCAATCAAAAGGGTAAGAAGAAATGCAAGTGAGGACTCTTCCTACCAGGGAATCTCAACTGCGGTTGGGTCAAGGAAAATAGGTTCTTCCCTGTATTGGGCAGAAGTCTATTGCAGTGGAGAAAACTTGGACGGAAAGTGGGTACATGTAGATGCTGTAAATGATATTATAGATGGAGAGCAGAAGGTAGAAGCTGCAGCTGATGCGTGCAGAACATCTTTGAGATATGTAGTTGGTTTTGCTGGACATGGAGCTAAAGATGTGACCCGCAGGTATTTTACTTTTTGATTTGGAATATTTTGTTCATTCAAATATTTGTGATTTTTATGAATAATGACATGTTCACTTGGGCTTGCACAAAAAAGATTATATTCTTAACATCTTTTTGAACCCGTCCATCCCTTCAATTTCTACTGACCTAAAGTTCTAGCATAGTTCATTATGATTTGGACAGGTAATAATATCTTGTTTTGCTTTAAATGCAATACTTTTCTCAGAACTTTCTTGTATTAGTTGATTTCTTGTCACAGATGCTTATGGTTAGGAGACTATTGGAATAGTTTGAAGACATATTGGCTACTCCAGAGTAAGACAGATATGATTGTAATGCAGGTACTGTATGAAGTGGTACAAGATATCACCAAAACGAATTGACTCGGTTTGGTGGGATAGAGTATTGGCACCACTGAGGGTTTTGGAATCTGCAGCAACTGGAGGTAAGATTGATTTGGGAAGCATTTTGTCAATTACAAATTGCAAAGGTGTGAAAGCATCACTAGCGTTTTCGTTTCCCAATTTGGTGTTGATCTTCCTGACCATGTGTACTTACCTGCGAAGTCAGTATCCATTGAAAGGCCTGAAGAATCTGAAATGACAATTGATGCAGGATCTTCTACCACACTTTCTTTTGTTGGCACAAGGAGTTCTCTTGAGGATATGGAGTTGGAAACAAGAGCATTAACTGAGCCACTACCCACTAATCAGCAGGTATGGTGGTTGATTTGTTCTGTCATCATGATTGGAGAAGTTCAAATTTGATGTTTCTTTTGCAGGCCTATAGAAATCACCCATTATACGCAATCGAAAAATGGCTTACAAAGTGTCAGATACTGCATCCCAAAGGTCCCATTCTGGGTTTTTGTTCTGGTAATCCAGTTTATCCCCGCGCATGCTTGCAATCACTGAAAACGAGGGAAAGATGGATGCGTGAAGGGCTGCAGGTTAAAGCCAATGAGTTTCCAGCCAAGGTATGATGCATTGACATGATGCTCACTCTGATTCTGATATTTTACTTGGAACTGGACATAATGCTGAAATAAATATCATGTACGTTGAAGGTGCTGAAGGAATCTCGAAAACTTAAGAAAGCACAACCTTCAGAAGATGATGATTCTGGACAGGCTGGTTCTAAGGGAATGGTTGAACTTTATGGCAAGTGGCAACTGGAACCCTTGGAACTGCCCCATGCTGTAAATGGAATTGTGCCAAAGGTGAAACTTTTATTATACGTACTCTGTCCCTAAGATTTAATTTTCCATAAGTGAAATAAAAGTATGTGCAATTGGAAAGTTTACCGGTAATGATTGTAAGTATTTATGAAGAAGCATGAGCTTCATGTGTCAATTTCTGATTATCTGTGTGTTTATCAACGAGTGTTTTTCCTACTTCTGGTGAAGTGACTTAAAATTAGCTTAAATATGTGGTTTAAACCGTTGGGTAATTCTGCTCTGCCATGATCTGTTCCCAACTCAAATAACGTCAACTAAACCAGATTTTAGTCTATTCAATACTCAGTTATATCTTTGCACACAAGACGAAATTGTTTGTGGACCATTACGCAACATAATTGACCAATTGATTTCAGGTTCAGACCATGGATTTCAACTGATATAAACAGTTTATAGATGGTCTTTTTTTAATGGTAACAGGGAGTTACTATTCTCTGAATATTTTTCTTCTGGTTCTGTTCAATGTGGCTTCTTGGTACACTATAATATTATAACAGCTTGAAAGTGCACAGTACTTGCTTTACATATTAAAATTTAACAGACACAATACTGCTGCTCCCCCAAAATCTATATTTTTAACGATTGGCATTCTGAATTCAATTTCAGAATGAGCGTGGACAAGTTGATGTTTGGTCTGAGAAGTGCCTGCCACCAGGGACTGTGCACTTGAGATTACCAAGGGTTTTTAATGTTGCCAAAAGGCTGGAGATTGATTATGCACCTGCCATGGTTGGCTTTGAATTCAGAAGTGGTCGTTCCATTCCTGTCTTTGATGGTATAGTAATCTGTACCGAGTTTAAAGCTGCAATATTAGAGGTAATGTATTGCTTCTTTTAGACAATTTGGTTTTTTAAGCCCTAATGCATGCATGTCATGCTCCCTTGGAGCATCCTTTCCTTTTGGAGCTATTTCTCATGTTACGGATTAATGATTACCATTTCAATACCAACAAAAGCAACTAGTGGGAAATAGAAGAAGAGGAACGAATAAGGAAGAGTCAACAAAAGAGAGAGAAGATTGAGGGGATATTTGGTTGTTATAGATTAGTGATTATGTTTCTCTTACACTGGCAGTCGGCTTATATAGCCATTAATTTGGTTACTTAAGTAAAAGCAAAAAGGTAAAACTAATGGCAGTAAATATAGAGGTTATGACATCTATACCCTTTAGTTGTTGGAAAATACAACACCGTTTGCTTAAGTAAAACTTAAGAGCAATAACCTTCACCATCTTCTTTCTCTTTATATGTAACAATACCATCTGCCTTTAAGGAACCTTGTCCTCAAGGTTCAGGCCCAGGAAGCGCTTTTGTAGGCTGAACAAAATTTCCCAAGTGGTTTGTGTTGCTAGACCTGACCATTTCACCAGCACTTGAGTAGCCGGGTTTATGATGCCTCTTGAGCATTTTTCTTTCCAAAATGGCCACAGTTCTTTCCTCTGCTCTAAGCTCTAGTGGGAGTATAAGAGAGAACCTGCTAGAGAATGACAAGTTTCTCTTTAGCTGAGACACATGAAAGACGTTGTGTATGAGTGCTTCAGGGGGAAATTCAAGCTTGTAGACAGCTGGTCTGACTTTGTCTATTATTTCAAAAGGTCCATAGAATCTAGGAGCTAGCTTCTGATTAGACCTCTTAGCTACAATCCTAACGATATGGTTGAAGTATAACAAACACTAACTTCCTAATGTGAAATTCTCTACCAACCCTCTTCTTGTTTGCCTGTCGTAGCATCCTCTTTTGTGCTATTTGTAAATGAAATTCTATCACTTGGTAGGTTCTCGATCTTGCAAGATATCATCAACTACCAGTAACTTAGAATCTTTAGCAAAATAGGGAACATGGATTGGTAGGAGGCAACTACAGGACTTCGAATGGTGAGGGATGAATGGTGGGTGGTATTGT
>JANQBM010000002.1:19034912-19048464 GCA_025594535.1 Erythroxylum domingense | reverse complement strand
GCTCCATTATCTTAGGTTATGTGTCGGAATGACCTACGGGCGTCCCGATGCGTATCCCAGGGTGATGGGGTGTTACATTTAGGTGACATAACATGTACTGGTATGTTTTAACTTTTCTTTCTAAAGTCCCCCTGAGCTTAATGTGTGTTTTTGTTTTCTTTCTGGATCTGAGTCTCTCTCAAGATCACGACGATGAAAGTTCTGTTTCTTAATGGTTGGTTCTAGTTCAGTCACCATTTCCACAGTATTTTGGTTCTTGTACTTACTCTCTCTAAGGTACCAACCTACCTCTCTCTCTCTCACACACACAATCTCTATCATTTTTCGTTTCTAATTCGATGGAACTGAGCAAACCCAGTCATGAATACCAGTGGTTGGCTTATTGTTGGGTCTCACAACAAGAATGAGTTTATGCTAATTAATGCTGATGAAAATGCAGGAGTAAGATGCACTTAAACCCTATTTTTGTATTTTCAGTATATTATGGGGACTCTTTTGCTTGTTTTGCATATTTGAGATTTGAGTTTTCGCTGAAAATGGTACTACTTGGTTATTAGGCTTTGTTTTTTATGTAGTTTGGTGTTGTTTTAGGGTTCTTTTCTTTTGATTTTAGTGATAAGTCTAGGGATTTTTGTGACTTGCCTTGTTGGTTTATTTTGTCTATGTGCATTTTTCAGAGAGAACATAAATTAAGTTTTGAGGACTTTTTTTTCCTCTTGGTACTGTCAGGTTGTTTTCTACATTTTTCTTCTCAAAATCTTGTCTTCTCTAGAGAATTATTTTCCTGGAATTGCGTTGTGCTGGAAGCAATTCAATGTAAAAGTTTCTTACTTTTTGTTATTCATTACTTTTTGTTATACAACTCGTTTGATTATGTTAGCAACTGAGTGCTCGTTGGCTTATATCCAAGGTATTGCATTTTTAAATTTGAAACATCCTTATGTTTCCTCCATTTGGCTTTTCGCGATGTTTTCATGTTGCACCATTGCAGCTGGTGAAGTGGAGTTTTTCAAGTCCTAGGAGTGTGATCGTCTCTGATTCTAGTCTTACTCCCAACATCTGGTTTTGTGTTTGTAAAGGAGTAACGGTATATCTATCCCCTTCTAATTGCTTTATCTTTGTCGCTACATACATTATGACTACTGCTTTTAACTCTTGAATGCATCTTTATTGTGATTGTTTGCAAGTTCTGTTTTGTATGTGAGTTTCTTGACAAGTTAATCTTATTGACAAGTTGGACATCTTTTTAATAAACTGTTATTATGCTGCTACATTTTTTATTTTATTTTATTTATTTATTTTCTGAAGTTGTCATTTTATTTTAATTATTTACTATTACGATATTCTAAGTATTTTTTTCTAATGTATTTAGTTATTTTATGACTTCTTTTTTGTTTATTTGAATAAAATAAATGAATTATTTATTTATTCTAATTTTATTTATTTATTCTTTTTAACTTGCATCAATTATTTGTAGTGTTTTGTTGTATTATTACTATACTACATACTTTTTTGTTTTCTTTTTTCATTGTCACATTTGTATGTGGGTCTACCAAAAACAGCCTCTCTATTTTATAAGGATAAGGCTACGTACTATCAGACCTCCCTAGACCCTATTTTAATACGAGATTTCAGACTGGGTGATGATGACAATGATGACAATCTTATGTAATATAACTCATTTTGTACGATTATATTATGCACAATTCAATTTCATCAAACACAATTCATCATAAGTCAAAAACAAAAAATTCAAGTATTCAATATACATAATAACACAATACACTTAATAGTTATAAACTTGAATATGTTTAAGGACAAATATAAAAAAGTTACTTGCATAAAGTAAATTCAACTTAATAAATAAAGAAAATTTTTTGTTCATTATGTATGGCTTAAATATGACATTAGTCATTTACTATTTTTTAACATAAATGAATTTGACCATTTATTTAACAAATATGTTAAAGATTGAGGACTAAAAAATGTCAACTAATGTCTAGCAGAAAACTTTTCTTCCCTTTCCCAATTTACAAAACAAAGTTTAACTTTAAATACTTATTAAGATATTAGAGAAATTCTTTGTTGATATTTAAGATTAAATTGTTAAACATTTAACTAATTCATTTCAATTTGATTCAATCACCAATTACGAGCATCATCAATGATAAGTCGTTTTATGGAAGATAATTTAATATATTTAAGCAAAAGGTGTACAAAACTTTATAAAAATTTGATTAGAATTTAAAAATATATTAAAATCACATTTAATTTAATTTAATTAATAACAAATACATACTTATTTAAAATTGTATGCTCAACACTTTTCAAAACAAAATTGAAGACGATAAACTTAATCAACAGTATAAAAAAACGTCATTATGTTAAATTTGAATAATATCTTGTAAAATAAAAATATATACAAACAATTACAAGCTTAAAACTCAAATTTTCTAATCTATTTATTTTCTTCTTCAATTTTCAATGCCTAAATTACATTCATATTCAGCCGACTTACACACATATTTCTAACTTTCAATCTCAAAATTTTCAAATCTCAACTCACAAAATCAATTTTAACAAATCCAACTTTCAAACCATTCACAAATTCCATGACACAACACAACCAAAATATCATGCAAATGTAATTCAGGAATAGCAAAAAAGGCAAATCAAAGAACAAAAAAAAAAAAATCAAAAATTGCAATTTGGTTCAATGGTCTAGTCGGGTCGGAATTTTTGGATTGGTTTGGGTCAAAAAAACCATATCTAAAATTTCTGGTTTCAATAATAAGCAAGCAGCGACCAGTGATGGTGGAGGAGAGCAGGGGCTAGGCGCGGTGGGGAGGGAGAGCAGCAGGCGGAGGAGGCATGGTGGAGAGGGAGCTCAGCAGGCGGGGGAGGCGCGGTGGAGAGGAAGAGCAGCAGCCAGCAAACGCGGGGGTCAGCAGGTGGTGACGTCGCAGTGGTGACCGGATGGAGAGTGAGGACAGACGTGAGAAGACGACGGTGAGTGAAGAACGTTGGGAGGAACGAGGATTTAGAAAATTTTTTGAGATTTTGTGAGGGAGAGAGTCTGCGGATGGGTAAGGACTTGGGTTTATAACTATAAATTATACATTGAGGAATATTTCGCATGACTTTGGTTTTAAAATTATTACTTTAATGATTCAATATACTCGTTTATTTTCTTATCCCAAATTTCCTTTTGAGTCACTATTCAGTTAGAAGCCTTGGATGTTGATGCATTTAACGCGGTCTTGCTCTGTGGAACCCTAATCTTTCCCCAGTAAATGATGACATTGGAAACAGTCTTATTCTTCAGATGATTACATACACATCATCCAAATATGGATATCTACAGTATTAAATGTTGATGCTTCTCACTCGTCATCTGCTCGGCTATCATAACCTTCCCCCGGTTTTTGATACATTGTGAACCTCCAACTATCTCCTTCCTCTATCTCCCACTGTTTTTTCAGTTCATAAATTGCTTTGGATGCTGCAGCAGCAATCGCTGGGTTTCTATCTTCTGCCAATCTCTGCCAACAGAATTGTTATTACCTACTTATCGAGAGATGAGATGATAACCATTGCTTTCATAGCTATCTATCATTCCATTGACCATTAGTACCTGCAATGCTCCCATTCCAGCATTGCCAAGGGTCCACATTGATGGGGCTGCTGCCAGTGCATTGGCCAATGCTTGTCTGCATCATAAAAGATGATGATCAAGTTCCAAAAAAAAATAAATTGAGACTACTATGTAAGCTTTCTACAAAATAATGAAGGCTTATTCGTTTATCAAACACAAAAGAAAAACGCAGGATTATATGATTTTTAATACTAACTCAGCTCTCATTTACCTTGTATTGATATCTGGAGAACTCGAACACTCTGCCAACAATGACACACTGCTTTTACCATCCATAGCATCGAGATCTATTAGAGTTGCAATTAGCAACTCAAGCTACTCCAGAAGAGGACAAGACCTGTTAATAACCAAACAAAAAAAACTACGCTCACAGCAATCAGGAAAATAAATACAATTTTAGACCTCTTCAGGATCTGTATAGTCAACTCCATCAGCTTCAGAGAGTGCTGCTGCCATACTCCAGTAAGCTTCCTATATATCATCAAATAACATGTTATATGTGTTAAATTTCCTGAAAGAATTAAAGTAGTAATTCTACTAACTTATTCAAGGAAGAGAACCTGAATAGCTGTAATGCGATCAGTAGACACTTTTCCAGGAAAGAAGTCCAAAGCCCTTCCGTTTTTCTCAAGTGTCACACGTCCAAGCATTTCATTATCTGATAGTGAACCATTTTCTTTACGAAGAGGACTGGAAAACAATCACGTATTAGGACGTAAGATTTCAATCAGATGGGGAAAGCTAGTATCTTAGAAAGTAAAAGAGATAAGTTATTAATAAAAGAACTTACAAGTTGTACATCTTGCTCACCATCAGGTTATGTATATTTTTGACAAACTGAGAGCAATAGGAAAACTATTCATTTGTCTATTGGAGAAATAAATCGCTATGCAAATTACATTAGGCCATGTGCTTTTGCATATTGTGGAATAATAGTAATAAAGGTAAGGACCAATAAGCGCAACAAATAAAAAAATAAGAGAAAATATAACTCTTGCAAAGGGATAATTATACAAATTCAAACATCATAGTTTAAATTTGTAATGCCTCACCTCCAATGCCATTAAGGCATCTTCCATTGCACGTTGTTTGGCACGAAAGTCGGCCCGGCGCAGATCAGCCTACAAACAGGTCATTAATTTACATTCTGTGCCACTAACAAATATAAATTTTTTTCTTAAGCATGCAATAAAAGTTTACACCATATAATGAAACAGCATGCTTCTTCTACCTACTTCCCTAAACACAGAACTCGTCCATTCATTAACACTACATTCATAAATTTCATGATAAACATGTAAACAGTATTACGAAAACATCATCAACCCTATCAAAATTCTTTGTAAACGCAAAAGATGTAATGAAAACAAGCATGTGACTTTACAACTTTCCTATAATATAATATGGCTTGTTATGGTGTTGCTACTATTCTACGTATCATCTCTTCATTCTCTCTCTCTCATTGAAATTCCATCCACCTTCGAGAAAGATAACTAGAGACAAAAGGAGAACATCATAACAATCATACACAGCGAAGAAAAGTCATATTGTAAAGATCAAAAACATGAAAGTGGACAAGACATTCTAAGAGCCAACAACTCCTCCATAGATGTGGAGTTTTCATCAAAATTATTTATTGTAAAACCCCGAACCTTTCCTTTCACAGAATAAAATTTTTTATTCTCAATGAATAGTATTTTTAGATGAATAGTAAATTTTTGTGAGACTCAACCTCAAAATAATGAAAAATATCCAAAATAAGTTTTAGAGTTAAATGATAATGAAACGAATCGAAAATAAGTTTGATAAGACGGATTTTGGAAGTTTCGAAAGTTTATGACTAAAATGCCCTTTTGAAAAATAATGGGTATTAATGATTTTAAACTCATCAAAAAATTTTAAAGCATCCAATCAATAAGTATTGACCCTAATTAGAAAATTTCATGGTTAATTTGATAATAAGACAATTGTGGAATATTTTTGGAATGTGGTTAGATAAGTTGGTGAATTAAACTCATTAAAGGGGCATTTTGGTCTTTTTGTGTATAATGGTATGAGTGGATAAATGAGTCACACCTAATGACCAATTAAAGGCTTTTTTAAGAGTTAAGCATCATTTATTAGATAAATACTAGTCATTAGAGACAACCATTAAGACATTGACATGTGTAAAGCATTAAGTATAAAAAGAATAAAGCAAGACTTTTGGCTTCATTTGAACATAACTGTGAGAGTGTTTTAGAGGGTAGACATGAGAGAGCAAAAACAAAAGTGAAAAGAAGAGAAGCAAGGTTGAAGGTCGTCCAAGGAGAGAGGAAGAAGAGGGTTTCCATTGTTGATGAGTTTTGATGGAGATTTAGAGAAACCTTGATAAAACCTAAGTTTTTATCATTTAACCAAAAGATTGGAGAAAGAAAGTCGTAAGTTTTCCTAACCTAAATTTCATATTTTTATGGGTCTGTTTTGAGTGAGAATGATGTGTTTAAGATCAGTAGTTTCTTGGTGTTATTTTGGTATTTCTTTACATAGAATTGATTGAATATAACAAGAGAGGAACGTATAATATAATTCTGTCTTAGGTTAGTTTGAACCAATCCCATCGTTTTGGCCATAAATCAGCCTAAAGACCTCCAAATTAAGTGATTACATTAGAGATGAAACCTAAAACATAGTACTAAAAATCTCTAGAATAAACCTAGAACTAATTCTAAATGAATTATATCGAAGTTTGAGATTGAAAATGGTAACCTGATGCTGCCTCTGTGTTGAAACAAATTATGATATTTGGTACATTTTTCATGATTTAGAAGTTGAAATGACATGATTTTTGATGATATGGAAATTAGAGACTTGCGGGAAAAAATGTCTAGATACCTCAAAGCCTAATTTGAACGTTTGCTATGTGAAAAGTAAGAAACAAGTGGAGGTAGGGATTCTGGACATAAGTCATAATCATGACTTATCATGCATGATCATGATATGGTGAATTAAATCGAGTAAGATAGTGTTTTGAAGAAATTAATAAGTTATAATGAGTAAAATATGATTTTAAGTGACTTTTGAAGTTAGAGTTGAAAATGACGAACAATAGGCTAGCTTGCGATAATAAACAAAAATACGATCAGCGTATGCATTATACAATTAAATACTAATCTCGAATTTGGTTAAATCGAATTTATAGTGTTAATGTCTTATTTCTGAATTTGGAAATAAATGCCTAAGTGAAATGCGCCTGTATAGGTAAAAGAAAGGCACAGAACGGGTGTATGCTTGGTGATAAAGTTGCTTAACGATGAGTGCATTTTAAATGTATTTTATGAAAATAATTTATATTCTATCGTGAAGTGAATATGGATTATGAATTTTAGGTGAATGATACATTATGAGTGAATAATACTAGTATAATTTTATGTTTTTAGCAATATATGAATTGAAGTTTGAAAGTTAAATCTTATATGATTTGAGTTTATATTGATATGATATTATTTGTTGATAAAAAGGAAGTGGTTTTTAACCTATGGTATACCGATAGGTTTTATACATATTAATATACTGGTGTATAACGGTTACTAGGGTAAGCAATGTAGAACCAACTCCGTAACTAGTCATTAATTAATTGTGTTAAACAATGTAGAATCAGCTTCGTAACTACCGGTATATAGCGGTTAATCTAGTACAAGTAAGCGACGTAGAACCAGCCCCATAATTAATGGTTGACCAGTTGCAGGTAAGTAATGCAGAACCAGCTTCATAACTACTGATATATAATGGTTATCTTTGTACGGGTAAGCGATGTAGAACCAGCTCTATTATTAGTGGTTAACTAGTTGCGGGTAAGTGATGGAGAACCAGCTCCATGACTTTATACCTGAGGGTAGGGCAAAGAAGTTAGTGATAGGCTATGTTGTGTAAGAAATTCATGACATTTTTAATGCGGCTACTATTTATTTGAAAGCGATTTGAAAGACGTGATTTCTGGAAGTATATATGCTTCATATTAAATATTGAATTATACGAATTGAGATTAATTTGTTTTAGAAAGATCTAAATAGTTAAATATGTTTTGAGTAGAAATTCTAACACTTACTGAGCTCGTTTAACTCACACTCTCTTTTCTGTTTTTAAATGAAACCTCCCAGGTGCATCTCAAGGGTTTCAACAGCAGGGACTCCACCTCACGACTAGTCAACTTTGCCCGTGCTGCTGTGCAGGTATTTTTGCCTTGTAAATTTTTTGGGAATATTTGTATTTTCATGAATATGTTTTGGACTATATTTTGTGTAAATAACACATGTATATGAATGTTCTAAAGTTAAATGCATGAATATGTCTGAGCTTATTTTTAAGATTATTGAAGTAATTGTTGAGAATGCTTATGAATGGACTTAAAGTCCAAACTTTATAGCAGGAATTTTGAGATGATTGTAGAAGTGTTTTTGAACTTTTACAAAGATTTGAAAATTTTGAGAAGGTCAAAAGACAGCTGTTGTGCTGCCAAAATTTTTAATAAAAAAGATTAAAAAAACTAAGTTGCTTATATCTTTTTATGATGCATTAAAACTTTTCAATTAAAAAAGAAATAGCTTTGCTCCATGATGACTTTCTAGTTGGATTAGATATCGATCAGAAGGTCACCATAGGGTGCCAGGTAGGTCGCCTAGTCATTTCAGGATAGGGGTGTGTCAATGTTGGTATGAAAGCCCAACTTTTAAAAATGGTTTGCCTCCTTTTTGGTTTATGGTTTTTATGTTATTTTAAAAGTAAGATGACCAATAAAATTTTGTGATTTATATGCATATGATTTCATAAACTGAAAACTTTGCACATTTGCATTTTTGTTCAATACATAACATGATACACAGAGGAGGCCATGGACGTCCCGGGAGAGCCATTCCAATAGCTCCTGCACCTAAGTCACCTCCGGCACAGGAGGATGACCATATTCTAGATTCAGTAAGTGTCTCTATGAACCAGTCACATTCCCAATTGTCAGGGCTAATGGAATCGACCAGGGTGAGCTTTAATGCGGAACTGATGAATCAGATTCTCGCAGCAGCGATGCGGCAGTCACGTGAAAGTGTCGAAGCTTCTGGATGTTCAATTGGGCGCATCTCTAAATTGGGTGTCAAGACTTTTGATGGGAGTGAAGATCCCAAGAGTGCACTCACATGATTAGATTGGGTGAAAAAGATGTACAAAGTTGTGAGATGCACTAATGAGTAGAAAGTTGTATTTTTGACCTTCCTCCTCGAGGACAAGGCGAAGGATTGGTGAGAGGCCATTGAGAGGTGATTTATAGATGTGATATCTTGGGCAAAGTTTCAGAGAAAATTCACAGATAAATTCTACCCACAAAGTTATAAGGATGCAAGGGTAGAGAAGTTCTTCCGACATTAGTGACGGACTATGAGAAGAGATTTTCGGAACTTGTCAGAAGTGTCCTATTTTTTGTTGACGGTGACAAGCAAAAGTGCAAGAGGTTTGTTGCAGGCTTGAGTCCCAGATTACAAATCCATCCTTCTTTGGCTTCACAGACACACTATGGGGAATTAGTTGAATCTGTGATAAAAGTGTAGAGAAAATGCAATAGCAATCACTCAGAGTTCAAGATCAGAACAGAAGTGCAACACACCAACTAGTTCATCCCAAGGTTCAGCGAAGAAAAATAAGTCAAGATGGAGTGGTGGCAAGAGGTTTAGCAGAGGTGAATCGTCCAATTAGGGATCCTTTGGGTCACCCACTAGGCCTAGAGACTCCCGTGACAATAGTACTCCAATGCCAGAGTGTGCTACTTGTGGAAAAAGACAATTGGGTTAGTGTATATTAATTGTTTCATTTGAATAACTTCTTTGCAAAATACTTGGTCATGTGAGTGTTCTTTAAATTGATTTTATGCAAGTGGTTTTTGTTTAAGGAAACTAGCAAGTTGTGAGTGTATTTTAATTGTTATATGACTAAATTCCTTGCAAAAGAATTGATGATATGTAAACGTTCTTTAAATTGATTTTATGCAAATGGTTTTCATGAAATAAACATTTATGTTGTGTTTTATGTGAATAAGATATTACAAGTAAATATTGCTAATATAAGTGTATGCTTTAACAATATATGAGTTTTAATTTGAAAGCTAAATTTTGTATGATTGGGAGTTACATTGAAATAATTTGATTATGAATCCTCTTATATTTGATTTAGAAAATTAGATGAGTCTTAAATGTAAGAGTTACTTTTGCCTATGGTACACAACTAGACTTTATACATGTTATTATACCAGTATATTTACAGCGGTTAACCTATTACGGGTAAGTGATGTAGAACTACCTCCGTGAATTGTTACGGGTAAATGATGTATAACCAGTTCCGTAAATATGGATCTACAGCGGTTAACCTATTACGGGTAAGCGATGCAAAATTAGCTTCGTAACTATGGGTCTATAGCAGTTAACTTATTACAAGTAAGCGATATAGAACCAGCTCCGTAAATAGTGGTTAACCAATCGCAGGTAAGCCATGCAAAATTAGCTCCGTGACTTTATGCCTAGTGTACCGTATGGTAAAGAAACTAGTGGTAGGATGAGTAAGGAAAGTCATAAAAATAGTAATTTTGCCACTAATTATGTTAAAAGTGATTTGAGAGGTACCATATGGTACCAATTCTAGTGGTTGACTTATTTTCAGTATAAAAGTTTTCAGAAAACTTATTGCTAACTTTCATATTATGAGTTTAATTTCCAAATAGTATTTCAGAAAATTTGAATTTGTGTTTTACGAAATGTTATATTATTACCAGATTTAATAATGCACGAATAAATTGTTATGGCAAATGCCTTACTATGAGCTTTATGATTGTATGGGTATATTGCATATATGTTATGAAAAGTTCAGTTTTTTAGTATTTAACTGTGTAACACGTACGCTAATCGGATTTCCGTTTACTACCGTAAGCTAATCTATTATTCTTCATTTCTAATTCTAACTTCAAAAGTTACTAAAAACCATATTTTACCCTTTCTAACTTATTAATTTCTTCAAAACACTATCTCACTCAATTTAATTCACTATATCATGATCATGCATAATGAGTCACGGTTATGACCTATGTCTAGAATTCATACCTCCACTTGTTCCTTATTTTTCACATAGCAAACGTTCAAATTAGGCTTTGAGGTCTTCTAGATATTTGTTCCCCTAAGTCTCTAGTTTCCATATCATCAAAAATCATGTCATTTCAACTTCTAAATCATAAAAAATGTATCAAATATCACAATCTGTTTCAACACAGGGGCAATATCAGGTTACCATTTTCAATCTCAAACTTTGATATCATTCATCCAGAATTAAGTCTATGTTTATTCTAGAGATTTTTAGTATTATGTCTTAAATTTCATCTCCAATTGAAATCACTCAATTTGGAAGTCTTTAGGCTGATTTATAGCCAAAACAATGGGACTAGTTCAAACTAACCTAAGACAGAATGCTACTACACGTTCCTCTCTCATTATATTCAATCAATTATATGTAAAGAAACACCAAGAATCCACTAATTTTAAACACATCCTTCTCACTCAAAACAAACCCATAAAAATCAGAAGTTTAGGTTAGGAAAACTTACCACTTTCTTTCTCCAATCTTTAGGTTAAATGATGAAAACTTAAGTTTGATCAAGGTTTCTCCAAATCCCCATCAAAAATCATCAACAATGGAAGCCCTCTTCTTCCTCTCTCCTTGGATGACCTTCAACCTTGCTTCTCTTCCTTTCACTTTTGTTTTTGCTCTCTCACGTTTACCCTCTCAAACACTCTCACAATTATGTTCAAATGAAGCCAAAAGTCTTACTTTATTCTTTTTATACTTAATGCTTTACACATGTCAATGTCTTAATAGTTGTCTCCAATGACTAATTTTTCATTTAATAAATGATGTTTAACCCTTAAGAAAGCCTTTAATTGGTCATTAGGTATGATTCACTAATCCACTCACACCATTATACACAAAAAGACCAAAATGCCCCCTAATGAGTTTAATTCACCAACTAATCGAACCACATTCCGAAAAATATTCCACAATCGTCTTATCATCAAATTGACCATGAAATTTTCTAATTAGGGTCAATACTTATTAATTGGATGCTTTAAAAATTTTCGAATGGTTTTAAAATCATTGATACTCATTACTTTCCAAAAACGACATTTTAGCCATAAACTTTTGCAACTCCCGAAATCTATCCTATCGAACTTATTTTTGATCCGTTTGATTATCATTTAACTCTAAAACTTATTCTTAATATTTTTCATTATTTCGAGGTTGGGTCCTACAAAAATTCAATATTTATCCGAAAATACTATTCATCGAAAATAAAAATTTTTATTCAATGAAAGGAAAGGCTTTTTACATTTATTGGTTGGACGAACTCTACTCTTACTCCCATATTGGAAGTATCCACAATTGCAGAAATAAAATTTTCATCTAATCCTGGGTGTCATGGGTAAGATTTGATTTATTTAGTTGCTTCATCTGTTCATCTCTGTGTGTTATAATTTATAGTTGTCTTTATTGAAGTATAAATTTCTAGATATTTTATATCTCTTCCACTATCATGATCTGCAGAAAGTAAAGAGTGGAAGTTACCTCCAAAGCTCCATCACTCCAATGCTTATCAGCAGCAATTTTTAATCTAGACTGAGCTTTGTTCTTTAAGATCTGCAAAACGGGCAAAAATAAAGTTTCAATAAGAAGTTACATATCTTTATTAACAAGTCAATACTTAGCACGTAGATGTACATACAGTTGCAATATGATTAAGTCGTTCAGCTTTCTTCTTTACATTACGGTCAATTTTCTCTGTATCCTCTCTTGCCCGAGCTATGTAGTACAAGGATTATAAGGCGCAACAAAAAAAGAAGCAACAAAATAAAAAATATTCATATTCACACAGAAAAGAGAAAAGTGTTTCAAATTCACTGAATCAAAAGAATTTACCATCAAGTTTGAGAAATCCAGACCCAAGAATAGCAACATCTTTACGTGCACGGGCATCCAACCTCATAATTCCACTAAACAAAGTTGGAGAAACAGTAAGTAGAGAATTCAAATGGCATGGTGTCTACTAAAAAAAAGGAAATTGAAATGTCCTAAAGTGTGCGTGGAATGTGCCAAGACACAACTTCTTCAAACCTTGGTCATTAAACATTTCAGCAATTCACTTTGACAATTTGAGAAAATTTAAGATATTAATAAAAGCTTCTTTTTAAGTAAATGTTAAGACCCACCATTTATAATACAAATAGCTCAACGATAACGTAACTCCTGATCTTCATTGAAATTATTAAGAAGTCTGACTAGGAAATTGCATACTTCTATCCTAAATTGGGACATTACACATATGGTAATTAATGGATTTATGATCTTTTTTCGCAAGCAATATAGCATAGAAAAATGGAATATATAAACTTACCGTGAAAGCAAGATAATGTCATTACGAGCCCGTTCATTTACAAATTTCGCATCATTGCATACGAATTTACAGGCTTCAGCTAAGCCCTGACTTGAATGAATAATTCTCCCAGGGATGATTGGATGGTCATCTTCATCTTCTCCTATCTGTGAACTGACACATGAGGCATCCTGTATTAAAACTTTGAAGCATGGGCTATGCTCTTAATGACATGGTGCAAACAGAAAGTCAAAATATAAGAAAAAGAAATGCAGACACCTTTTCGAACATCGATAAGAAGACCATTTCAAGGATAGTGATATTAAAAGAAAACTGGCATGCCTAAAAAAAAGTTCATTATATGCCACTAATTTGGTAGGAAATAATAGTTGAAAGAAAGATTTTTATTTCTAAAACAAAATATCTTACTCTTTACATTCTATGTTCTCTCTTATATAACACTC
>JANQBM010000002.1:18908265-18923442 GCA_025594535.1 Erythroxylum domingense | reverse complement strand
GTTCATCCATATTGTTGATTATTTATGAGTTGCAATTCTACCTCCACCTATGAGAGCTAGTACACCTCCTCCATCATCTTAACAGTTAAATGATCCTATGATAGAGCCACCAATTCTAGATGATATAGTTGCCACAACTACTCGAGAACCTGATATTACTTTAGCACAGTAGATTGATACATCTTTTAAGACTGAGCATAAGATGATTGATGAATTCTAGATTACTTGGCTACCATATTGACTCAGATTTTCTAGGATCTAAAAGATGAGTGACAAGATATTTTATCTTTTCTTTAATCTTTATGTTTCTTTGTTTTCATTTTTTTATTTTGATAGTTAGTAAGGGACTATCCCTGCTAAACTGATGATATTTTACCTTTTCATTTTCTTGGCTACTGTTGATATACAAAACTATAGTTATTCATATGTATGACCAATTTATGTTTTTGGTTTCTATTTCCACTTTTTATGTTTTATCCCCTTTTATTTTCCTTTTTCAAGGATTACTTCACCTAATTTGGATTGAATTCATGCTAAGAATTTGAATATTTTGTATACAAATTGAGAAAATACTAATTCACTTTACCTTTCCTCATATTAATTATTTTTCATTATTTTCTATGCTTTGCTATGTTTATTGGGGATAATGTGTATCTTTTAAGTGTAGGGAAGGATTATTATGATTTTATTATGAATTTGTTTGTATATCAAGTATAATTTAGTTCTTATTTATTGATTATTTTTATAGAAATTTTGAATATATCAATTCTTGTCTTAAAATATCTTGAGTTATTGTGAATCATTAACTTACGCTAGATTGCAAAAGGAAGAAGGAATGATTAGATGGATTCTTATTTGCTACATTATAAATGGTTATTTTGATAGTTAATTTGGATGAAAGCGCTGAGGATTTATTCACATGTAAGTATAAATTGTGAGCTTTTGAGTTTATGAATAATGATCAATATTATGTTATGCTTTATTTTTCTTTGTTATGTATTTATCATGTATAGTTAAATGATTCTAGAGCTTGTTTTTATGCACATTGAGACCATATCTTTGGACTAGAGGCATTAAGATGAAAAGGTACTTAGGTTAAACCCTTATTTAAACCTTTTCTTTACCTTACCCTTTTTTTTTCCTTTTAAGCATAACCAAATCTAAGGCTTAGCCACCTTTTTTTTTAAATGTTTTAACCACATTATAAGTTGATAAACCATTTTTGTTGTTTCCCTAACCTTTACTTTTGTATCCTAAAATATTATATTTACTTGATTGCTTAAGAATCTGACTAGATGAAGACTTATCAAAAATGGGGTCCTAAAGGTACAAGCTTTTCTATTTGAAACTATATCTTCTCATATGTTAATTATCAATTTTTCATATGTTCTCCTTGTAAGCTTGAAAGTAATCATCTTAAAAGTATCTTGAAATAAACAAGTTTTAGAGAAAAAAGAGAGAGAGAGAAAAGAAGAACAATATATATGTATTTAATTTGTTATAATTGTGAAAAGAAGAAAGAAAAGATACTTATATTATTCAATAGTTATTTTCCACCTCATTTGCATTTTATTGGGAGGATTTATGCTAGATTGAATTAAATTTTTTTGTAGTCTTTTTATGCAAATTATTTCAATTTTATTAACCCAAAAATTACCCTTGCTATATCTTTACCTAAGCCTAATTTCTCCTTTATTTAAAGACCTTTTGATTTTTGCTTTTATTTTATTTTATAGTGGTGGAGATGTGATTTATTAGCAAACATATGGACAAGATTCCTTCTATATATTGATTTGAGAGTTCTAATAACTTTCACCCAAATCACTTTGAGTGAATTAAGTGAATCTTTTGTGTGAGAATGTTGAATCCTACTGTATTTGATTTTAGAAAGATTATCAAGATACCATTTACAGTGTTTGCTAAAAGGATTTTATTTTAAGATCGTTTGATTCTAATTGTACTTTAATTTAATTTTTGAGATATGGAAATTAGAAGTAGGAAAAATAGGTTGAGATAGAGGAAAGGTAGATATTAAAAGGGTTGATGAATTCAAATTATTATTTACTTGACAACAAGTAAATGCTTAAGTGTGGAAAAGTTTGATAAATGCTTAATCATTCATATTTTTAGGTTTATATTTAATGTATTTCACTTTTTATTTAAGTTTTTTATTGTTTATGGTATTTAATTCATGCATATTTCGTTTTCAGGTCATAATTCACTTATTTAGAGCAAAAGGAACAAATTAGAATAACTTTGAAATGATTTGGATTTGTTTTAATCCAATTACGAAGTTGTAGGTTTAAACACAGTTTGATATATGGTCGTGTTGGTGGTTTTGTCATCTATTACTTTAAAATTTTAAGCTTACATGATCGTGTTTGAGACGTATTAATTGATTCAGTATGTTACACTCTTATTTTTAAAAGTTACACAACCATTTTGTACGCTAATGAGTCCATCTTCGCATTTTAAGCCCATGTTTACGAATTTGTTTACTATGGATTCGAGAATCACATGATTGTTAAGTACGTGACATGGTACATGACTTTGTACTTGCCCATGTTCAACCTAGAAATATGAATTTTAAACTATAAAAGGTAAAAGTGAAGGAATAACTGAAAATTATTTTTTGGAGGTGCAATTAAATGACCTAAAGTGTCAGAGAAAATGAAGAACAAGTAAAAAGAGATATTTGGAACAATTTTCCATTAATCTAAAGTGGATTTCAAGAAGATTAAAAGGGGTTCCATAATATTCTTTTCTTTTCTTTTTTAATTTAAATTTGGATATAGTCTTTCATGATTAGGAACTAAATTTTTATGATACCTAGGTGTGATCAACTTTAGGATGTATATTGCAGTTTGATTTCATTTAATTCATTTATTCTTTGATTTCATTGAGAATTAATTATATTTTCTTCACTATTCTTAAATTAATATATGTTGGTACATTAATTCATGTTTGATTTCATACATTTGAAATTGAGAAATCCTTTGTATGAATTGATCTAACATAGTTGAAAGAGTTGCATGCAATCCTAGAGATTGGATGACATACATCTTTCGGATTAGAGTCAAATCTAATAGAAGAATTCATAAATTGGTTAATGCGATTCTAGGAGTTTGAACTAAAAAGATACTTTGATTAATCAACCTAAGATTAGTTGTTAACAATCTTAAGAAAAATATTAACATAATTGAGAAATTTCTAGGGTCTAATGAACTTTAAGTTAAATTGATGTGTGAAGCCTTATTTAGATGAGAATTCTAGTGGGATTCACTATTCAGGTATTGTTGTTATTATTGGTTGTTTCTTGATTTAATCTTTGATGTAGTTAGTTAATTGTGTTGATTTGTTTAGTTCATTACTTTAAATTTAAATTTGATCAGTCACTATCACCACAAATTTTCAATTAGATAATAGGAAAAGGAATAATATTACTAGCCATAGTCTCCGGCATCCAGACTTGGTACTCCATAACCTATACTATAGAAGTGATATGTATATTTGTCTATAAAGATCTATAGGGTAAAAGATTGAATGGGCTAGAAACATAGACACATTCCTGAAACAATTAGGGCCTTACTTTTTTCTCCCTCTTATCCTGAGTATTTTGAGGGAGAAGTAACTCTAATTGCTATTTATACTATTAATCATGCTCACTTTACTATTGTAAGTAATCAATCTCCACATAAACTTCTTTTTAATCTTCCATCGAGTTTTTTATTCTACCTGTGTTGTATTTCCTTAGAGATACTATTGTTTTAAACTAAAACCTTGAGCCTATTTAGGTTTCTTTCTAGGGTATGGAATTGAAACCAAGAAATATACGTATTGGGATCCTATCTCTATATATGTTCACTTTCTAGGAACATAAAATGTTATCACCCTTATTGATGGAAATCAAGTATTTACTCAAGCCACACAAGCTTTTAAGCCAAAGAGACATGAAAAGGGGTTTGGACATGTTATAAATTATTCAAATCAAGCATTAAAAGTTAATAAAGACTAGAGAACATTAGAGAATTTAGTAACACAACAACTTTATAGTACTATATTGGACCCATGTTAGTTCTAAATTGGTCATGTTCATCTCCTAAAAAAAACCTTAACAACAAATTAATATTAGAGTTAAACTTCTGGCTAATATTAAACTCATTTATAATTTAACACATAAAGTTCTGGAATAAAACTAACTCTGATGTTTAAAGTTAGATTGGTGTCAAACTCATAATTTACTAGTTTTAAAATTTCAAACTTCTGTTTAGATAAGGATTGTCTTATCTTTTAAAGTTATTTATTTCCTTATTAGATTATGTCAAGGTTGTTACTTTCATTTAAGTTTCTTATTCTTAGGATTTTTATGTTCCTAAAACTATATTCTTATAAAAGGCTATCTTATGGATGTAAATAGGGATTTTATCATCATTATTGATTAATTAAAAATCTTGGAGATACTTTCTTAAATCTTTTTTAGAGTAATTCTTTTTTTAGGTTCTCTAAAATTCTTATTAAATATGTTAATAGTGATCAGACCTTGTATTCTTATCAATCTTAATCCTTTCTTTTATATGAGTGTGACGATTCATATTATTCTTTGTGTTTTATGTTCAATTTCTTATATCAAACTTGTCATGATAGAATGGTTCTTGGTCCTATTCAAACTGATACTGACACTGTATAGTCTTATTGGTGAAGGTCATATCAAAATTTGGTATTAGATCCATCTTCTATATTCAAGTTTATTTTGATATTATTTACGTATGTTCTTTATATTTTTGTCTCTTTACCATACATTTAATTCTCTTTTGGTGTTTTTGTCATTTTTTAACACAACTTATTAAAACAAATTATCTTTATCATTTTTTTCATGCTACCTAATTTTACAAGTTAGTCACAAAAAATTGAAAAGAAAAAATTATGTTTATCATATCTTATTTTTCCTTACTATTTAATTCATTCTTATCGAGTTCTTAAACATGATCTAATTAAGTTCTATTGAGCTCAATTTTTGTTTTTGAGTCTTCTTATTTTCCTAGCCTTTAATTATGTTTCATTGTTTTATTTTTTTTGTCCAATTTGCATCTTTAAAAGTTACTTAACAAACGATAAGGTTAAAATTAGCCTTTTTGATAGATTAACGATTTTGTAAAGAACATTTTTTTCAAGATTTTAGGTTGTAAGTAAAGTAAATTTTGAGATAAACGCATGTGGGAGTGATTTTGCTGCTAACATTTTCTTGTAAAGGAAGGAAGTAAGTAAGGAGGAAAGAGTAGGATAGACCAATAGTTCATTATAAATTCCATACAAGGCCAATATAAGAAATTTATTTAATAATTCAGTGAAGTTAAGGATAGATTGGAGAAATATGAGGCTATTATAGTTAGTCTACAATATAACTCATCTATACCTGCTAAGATGGATAATTTCAGGTGTATGAATAGGTTGATACTACTACTAACTAATTAGGAGAGTTAAACCTAAGGAATCATAGAGGAGAAAGAGGAGATAGAATAGGGAGATAATGAGGTGACATATTTGATTTAGGTTATGATAGAGAGTAATAAAAAAGGGTGGACAATAATATGGGTAGTATCAAAATGACATTACCACCTTTTATAGGAAGAATAAATCTCTAGGCCTTTTAAAGTGGGGAAAACATATAGAGTTAATGTTTGATTATTACAAATTTTTAGAGGAGAAAAAGGTTAAACTGATAGTTGTAGAGTTTATTGCTTATGTCTTAAATTTATGGGATCATCAAATTCTTATCAGGAGAAAAAATAAAGAGTCGCCTGTTACAACATAGGAGGAAATGAAATTGATGATGAGAAGATGTTTTATAATAAGTTCCTATTATGAAGATCTCTATCAAAGGCTGCAAATATTAACTTAGTGTTTCAAAAGAGTGGAAGAGTAGTATAAGGAGACAAAGATTATTATGTTTAGGGAGAATATGGAGGAAGGCTGAGAGGTAACAATAGCTCATTTTATTTATGGGATAAAACCAAACATTGCTAAGGTTATAAAGTTATACTATTATGTGGAGTTAGAGGATACAGTTCGCATAGTCATAAAGGTAAAAAGATAAGTAAGAAAAGGCCTTTAAACCATTTTAGTGTTTCTAGTATAGGTTCTTTATTATAGAGAAAAATATAGAGTAAAAAAGATGAAAAAGCTTTAAAGCATGTGAAGCAACCTCATTAAAAGTGCAAGCACCAAGTGGAGAGTAAGTTAAGATTGATTTCTCTTTAATATCTAATAATCAAGATGTCAAGTGGTTCAAGTTCTTAAGGAGAAGGCATATATCTTAATAATGTTTTAATAAGAGAGTGAAGATTTTAAGAGAGAATGGAGAGTATGTGTCCAAAATTGAAAAGGAGATAGATGGAGATATGTCTAGTTTAGAGGATGCTACTCATCATGAGTGCATTGAGAGGCTCAAAGAGGGTAAGATGCTAGTCTCCAGGAGGATATTAAGTATATATAGGAGAGAAGATGATGAGAATGAACAACAAGACAAACTCTTTTATATAAGATGTTATATCAACAATCGAGTCTATAGTATGATCATAGAAGAATAGAGTTATGCTAATGTAGAGTTAATGAAGAAGTTAAAACTATTAATTACAAAACACCCTAAACCATACAATCTACAATAGTTTGATGAAAGGGAAGGTTAAGGTAATAAAATAAGTGTTAGTTTCTTTATTAATTGAGAGGTATAAGGATGAGGTATAATATGAAGTGGTACCTATACAAATTGGTCATGTTCTCTTAGAATTCCTTAGTAATCCAATGGTACAGCAATATATGATGGGTATAAGAAACAATATTCCTTTACTATGAATGCAAAATTGATTATCCTTGCTCCATTATTACCATTGTAAGTATATGAAGACATTTATATGAGGAAAAATCCTTTCAAGTAGAAGGAAATGATGAGAATCAAGCATCTATTCAAGCTATACAAACTTCTAAACCAGGGAGATAAGAATAGGAGTTTGTAAATATTGCAAATAGTTCAAGTTAAGAGTTAAAAGTAGGCTCAAAAGAAGCCTAAGCCTAGTTCAACTAGCCAGAAGTCAACTATCTAAGCCAAGTTGATCGGGCTTTAATCTAGGTTTGGTTGAGTTTATTAAGCTTTGGACTAAGCTTTGACTTTATTTCTTTTCTAAATTTTGGCCTACAGGTCAAACTCAATCTCCGGCTTTAAGGCTTAGCCCAACCTAAAAGCCCAATTATATATATTTAAAGAAAACCTTGGCCTGGTTTTTTCTTCCTTTTTTGCTCCAGCACTGCCACTGGTGATGCTTCATTGCTTTTTCTTTCACGTAAAAATGGAGAAGGATGATCAGACCAAGCAAATATAGAGATGTTTTCTGGTAGTACTATTATTGTAAGAACAAGAAGCTAATGAAAGTGTAAGACTATCCTTTAAATCATCATCATCTTCTTTCTCTTCCTTTTTGTTGTTTTCGTATCTTCTTTTCCTAAGTTGGAGTACTTTGATACCTCTCTCCAGTAGGTAGCTGATTTGTCTCATAGTCGTCTTTTGCTGCTGATCCATCGATTGTCTATAATTTGTTGACATAAACACCCTATTGCCTCTCTCTGGAGGATTAAATAGTTTGCCTTATGTCACCACACTAAACAACTATTTACACTCCTCCATGTGATGTTCATCAAGTAATTGACGCATATGATGTTGAAATCTTGCTTCTCATTCAGCTCTAGAGGAGAGTAGCTCAAGCATGCGTTGGAGTCTAGTGAAGGAATGGTTTTCGATGAGTGGGTGTGGCAGAGACGATTTTGGACATGCTTTAGGCTACTCAATATCCTTTCAACATCAGGTATGAGTCAAGCCTGATTGGGCATTAGGTCGAGCTTGAGCCTTATCCTAACTATTGATAGGCCTAAACTAGTCCTACCCATTGCCATTCCTAGTTAAAAGTTATTAGATATAGGAGAAATTATAGAACATTAAATAATATTGAAGAATTAGATAACATGATTCCTATATAGTAATATGTTAGACTTGTGTTCTAGATCACGGACTCATGTTAGTCCCTTATTGGTCATATTCATATCTAAAAGAATTTCCAAAAGCAAATTGACATTGAAGTTGCACTTATAACTAGCGATAGACTCACTGAGATGCAGAGTTCTAAAACAAAATTGATGCCAAATTTGGAAGCTATATTGGCATCAAACTTGTGATTTTACTAGTTTTTAAATCTTAAACTTCTATTTAGATCAAGATTGAATTATCTTTAAAAGTTATGTATTTCCTATTTAGATTAAGTCCAAATTGTTACTTTCTTTTGGGACTCTAGTTCTTAAGGTTTTTATGTTCCTATAATTATATTCCTATAAAAGGTTATCTTAGGGATACAAAAAGGGAGTTTACCATTGTTATTGATCAATCAAAAACTTTAGAGATATTTTCTTTAATATTTTTATAGTAACTCTAGTTTTAAGTTCTCTTAAAGCTTATAATCTTATCTAGCTTGCAATGACAAGCAAAGCTTATGATCGTATGACTCTCGATCCTTTTATTTGTAAGTGTGATAATTCATATCATTTTTTATGATTTTGTATTCGATTTTTAAATCAAACTTATCCTGATAGAACATTCCTTATTCATATTCATATTAATATCAATTCTAATGAGGGTCGTATCACTTATCTTCCTTCCAAGTGTCACCTTCCACTTCTTTCTTCAATGACCCCTCTATTAACTTATTTCTTAATTCTATTGACTGACTAGTTTTGTTTAAGTCTCTCTCAATTGGAGGTCTTAAAGAATACAGACTAATGTCCTATATGAGGACCTAGCTCTATCAAAGGATTTAATTTCTTATAAACTATCTCAATCATCATGTTCTATCAGACCCTTTTAACTCCCCTTTAAAACCTCATGTTATAAGTCTCCTTCATCTTAAACACAATTGTGTTAACTCAACCATCACTCATATCTATGAACCTAAGAGTTATAAAGAAGCTAATGCTAATCCTTTGTGATAAAAATATACGGAAGAAGAATTGCAGGCCTTATAGGAAAATCAAACTTGAGATCTAGTCTCACTACTCTTAAGTAAGAATTTATAGGGTTGCAAATAGTGTCTACAAGATCAAGAAAAAGGTAGATGTTATTATAAAACTTTATAAAACTCAAATTATTGCCAAAGAGTTTAATAAAAAATATAGTATTGACTATGAGGACACCTTTGTTCCTGTAACTCATCTCACTTTAGTTTATAGCCTCATATTTGTTATCAATATTAAGAAATAAAAACTATTTCAAATTAATACCAAAAATGTCTTTCCCGGTACTAACTTTTCTAAATCAATGTATATGGAATCGCCTACAGGTTATAATCATCCTTTAAATACTGTCTGTCACCTTAAAATGGCTCTTACCGACCTTAAACAATCTCCTCAAGCATCATTTACTGAATTTAACTCTATTACTCAACAACTTGATTTTCTTTCTAGTCCACATGATAATGCCTTATTTTTTTGACATAGATAGAGGTTACGTACTCTTATTACTCTGTGTAGATGATATGATCATTATTTATAATGACTTTTAGCAGTGTTGCAGAATTGAAACAATACTTTAGCAAACACTTTGATACATAAAATCTCGAACATCTAGCCTATTTTCTTAGATTAGAAATCATTTATAATAATTTAAACTACTATCTCTATCAAATAAAGTATGATGTTAATCTTTTATCTCGCACAAGTACCACTAAAAATAAAATCATTTCCACCCCTATTATGAGTGATGTTTGTCTCACTCTCCTAACCTCTCATTATATTATAGTGATTCATATTATATGTTATGTTAAAGATCATTTGTTTCATAGTATCCAACTTTAATCATCCTCCTATTTGGAGTTTCATGCATACTCTAATATTGATTAGGTTGGAGATCCTATTGATTGACACTTTAAGATTAAGTTCTAGTTCTTTCTAGTTGATTCTCTTATCTCACGAAGAAGTAAGAAACAAACAATTGTAACTTGTTCGGGTAGTGAAGTTAAAAAATATTGAACCCTTACTAATATTACTTAAGAACTTATATGGTTACATTGGTTAGTACATAATACGATAATTAAGCATTCATCAACCACTACTATTTAACTGTAATGCCATTCAAGTTACACATATTGATGTATTTCATGTATTTGAACAATTAATGTTAAATGTTTAAGCAATCAATATAAGGTATTTAAATAGAAGACATCTTAATAGGATTGAAGTTTTAGCATAGAGTAAACTTACCTATATTAGGAATAGCTTGAATAGCTTAATAATGTTCGATGAAAATGATACGCAAATAGGCATACAGGAATTGATAAGGAATATTACACTCAATATTTGATTTAATTTACGTATATATATTTTAAATAAAATTATAAAGTAAATTTGCGTATTTTACATGAATAACTAATATGAATGTTTTATATATCTAATTACATATTCTTATAGTTTTAAATAAAATTGGTTTATTTTTCTATGTGATTAAACAACCCTCAAAGACATATTAGAATGTTTATTTTAAAATCCTCAAATCAATAGATAAAACGATAGATGTCAAAAAATATATGCGAATTAAAAAAAATGAAGAGGAGAAAATGTAAGATCAGTGCATGTTGCCTAGTAGCATAGAAAGAAGGTTTTAGACAGGCGATGAGTCCTGCATCGGCAGCCTCGGGAAAAGAATTTCGTTAAAAATAATATTTACCAAAGCATGTTAAAAAAACATAAGACCTCGAATCTAGCTGCTTTTAAATCTAAACTTGAAATGTGAAGTAACCGTCAGCCTGACTTGAAAAACAAAATGAACAGCAGCATAGGATTCCCTAAATCTGCCTTCTATTATGCTAGGAGGATGAGGATCCCACAGATCTGCTTTATATATATATACATAAGATAGCGGAAATTGAATTCAATGTACAAGTACCTCCTTGCCTAGCCCCCACAGCCCCAAACGAGTAGCGTACCCATATGATGGACATTCCAACCCCATAATTTTTGGTGGGTACAGGAAAACACACACACAGCTCAGACCACAATATCACAGGCATGCATGCCCCTCTGCTCCATCATGTTCATGTTGTACTGCTCAATGGATTGATGGGATGGGGTCTACTCTACCCAATACCATAACTTTCTACCATGTGTCCACACTTACCAAATCACACTCATTTTTATCGTTCTAGTTTCACCCGTGAACAGAACACAGACAATAGTTACCAAAAGCATGACTAAGTGATGTCCATTTCTTTTTCTTTTCATCTCTGCTTTGTGGGGACGAGGGACTTATTTGAGCGAGAAAGAAGGAAGTTGGATTTGACACCATTTTGTCATGTCCACCGGCCAATCCATAGCTTGATGTGCCCGCCGATGCCTAAACCAAACTTTTGTCAAGTACTCGCATTTACAAACTTGAAAGCTTTATGAATTATAAATTGTGTTTGGAAGCTAAAATTTGTGCCAAGTGTTAACTCTTAACACTAACTGCCAACCAAGTAATTAAAATCTTCTTCTTGTGGTGATAATGATGCAGCAATTAAGATCGTAATAATTAATATCACTTGGATATTGATAATGGTGAGAAATGGAAGTGTGGTGGTGATCATAATGAAATCAGATTATTTAGTGGTATTATAATGCTATTTCTAATTCACCTATAATAACAAATGCAATAGAGGAAAGATCAGATAATGAAGCATATTTCGACATGCCATGCCATCAGCTTAATTTGGATTGACTTATCATAATACTTCTTATCACATACTTCTTTAAGAATAGGAATTTAATATGCATTTTAATATGTCCATGGAACTATTCAAGTTTCAATAAAATAAATCAAACTATAAAATATCATGACCAATATTGAAATATTCCAAGTATCATCAAGATATCCCACTAAAATGTTGAAATTTGATGTCTTGAAGCACGTTAAGATATATACACGTTGAGTTTTTACTTGATTATTTATTTTATACATGATTTATGCCTAAAAAGGATAAATATTTTTGGTAATATAAAATATTAATTTGGAAAAATAAAACTTCTTTATCTCACTGTTCTAGCAATCTAATATATGTTATTCGCAATCTAATATATGTTATTCTCAATTAAAGAAATAAAATAAAAATAAACAGGATGTACCTAATAATCTGAATAATTTAAATGAATCTTCCATGGAATTTCTATCCAATTGTTAATGTTTTCGAAATATATTTAACTAAGCAGCCATATTTGATGTGATTAATGGTTATTTTTATTAAGTAAAAATTATTTTATAAAAATAATAATGATAAAATGACTGCTAAAATTTTGCCTTAAAATATTTACATTTAGCCTACTATAGTTTCATATCTGACGCCCTTACTCATAATCATAATACCTTATACCATCAAGCGTGAGCTTTAGATAAAACGTCGATAAGCACTGCGTCTCTAAACACAACAAAATATCACTAAAAGAGTAATTTGATCTAATTTGAATCATTGGAGATGATAAGTCCGCCGAAGAAATTCTTTTATTGGGTTTTGCTGTCTTGTTGATATAAGGAAAAGGTACCTAGAACCTACCATCCAGTTATATATCGGCCAATATTACAACTAAACAGTGTAAAGCATAACTGAGAATTTTTTTTTTTTTTGATATTGACGAGGAAGTGTAAAACTACTGTTATATGCGGTGTTGAAGGGGATGGATGAGTATATAAAAGGATAAAAGCAAAGAAAGAGAATGGACTATTGGTTGAAATGCTATGCTATAAATGTGTAAGCATAATTAAATAAGCTGTGATTGAACACCAAAGACGTGTACATGCAAAGAGACACCGTTTCTGTTGTGTCTCTTCATCTCTAATGAACATTTTCTACAGAGTCACTCGCTGTCTTCTCCTTAATCAAGAGGTTATCCTTCGTCAACAATATATCTTCTTCTTCTTCTTCTTCTTCTTCTTCTTCTTCTACTCTTTCCACCTATATCTCTTGACTTCTTTGTAGTTATTACACAAAATGTCTCGTGAATAGTATTCTGTAATGTAATTCCATCACGTAATTTTCTTTTATACGATCATTTAAGTGGAGCAAAACTATTGTTTCTTTAATTCAAGTGATGGAAGTATTAAACGAAGATGATATGTTGACGGATTTGTTGACCACCTAAAACAATTTTTTTTGTTCGAATAGCATGCATGTACAATTAATTAGTTCGTGGGTGGCAAATTAACTCTGTCACCTCCATTAATAATTGTACTAAGATTAAGTCTTCTCCTATCCTTTTTTTTATTTTTTAAAAAATAACCATACATTATCAAACATTTTTATAGCAAGAAAAAATAACAATAAGAAATCACTTATTGAAGAACAAGCCAAGACTTGTCAAATGGAGATTTAGATATAGATAAGTTATTAAAACTTTAATCAATTGTTGGCATGTGTTTTGTTGAGTAATACAGGTTGCCGGCCTGAATACTTAAGGAACAATCATCCAAGACGTCCTAATTAATTATCGACGTTAGTTTTGGTAAAATGTTTATGTGTTATATCAAGGACAATGAATCAATATTAAGCTGCGTAATTAAAATAATTGTTTTTGGGGTTAAGGGTAATGGGACAACATGGCATCCGTATGCTCTGATGTTAATCTGGGAAAAAGGAATCTTATTGACTTCTATTTGAACGAGGAGTTCTCACTTACTTGGCATCTAAGATCCAAATGCCAAATGTAATCTTATTGGCAAGTGGCTTGTCCATTCAACAACCAAGTGCATGTGCTCATGGTTTGGATTGAGGTGGACAAGCGCTGGATGCTCATTATTACTTTTATATATTTCTGTTTTTTGTTTTTTTTTTCAACTGATAGTATTTCGTTTGAATGTGCCATGTTTAGAGTGTCATTTAATAACAAATTTTCACGATAGGGATCAAACTGGGAGTTTCCGAGGATTGTTTTACGAATATCAAAAATTTTGCAGCATATATTCGCTCAAAACATAGGAATAATCAGTTTCTTTGATCCAAAAGATTCATTCTTATATGTTCAGTACATTATAAGAAAAAAAAAACTCACTAACAAGTAATTTTTAGGTGTAATGTACAAATTAACCTCTCTTAAAAATATGTATGTCCTTCGATTCTCATGCCAATTTAATATCTAAGATTCTATTATGAAAGAAATCTCATGTACTTTGGACGGAACATTAGCTTCGAGAGGAAAAAATTGGAAACTTAAAACAAAACCGTACTCACCTGGGTTGAATCAGAGATGGGGTCGTAAACTTATTTTGGAGCATTAATGAGGTGGAAGGATCCCTTGGGAAGATAATCATTCGGGTAATCTCCCAATTCACTCTCAACGAGGTTATCTGTTCTCACTAAACAAAAATAAACTGTATATGTAGAATGATGCTATTTGTTAAAATAATGGTTTTAGTTACATGAGCTGATGTTATAATGTAAAATTCATTTAATAAAAAAGAAAGTAAGAGTAGCTTACATTTACATTTTGACAAGCAAATGGAATTGAAACAAATGTCTCTCACTAACAGGCAAATGAATCCTCACTGTTGATAGTGTGGCAGTGAGAAACCTAAAAATAGGTAATATGGTGGTGATGAATGATAAATGTCCTGTAACTATGGTGGGAAATTCCTGCTCAAAACAGGATAAGCCCTTGTGGAACAGCACTGCCTCTGCCTGCCAGTGCCAGAGGACAGTGTTCAAGTGTTCCCAGGCCCATGCATCATGCATCATGGTCTTTGTATGATCAAAGAGAAAATAAAAGGAAATCACATGATTGGCTGCTTTATGTTGCAATACTTTCATTTTAAGTTAGTAAAAATTAAACCATTTCTTCAAATATTGTAATTGAATTTGAAGCAAGACGTACATTGAAATTCCAAAGCCCAGTTTGATGGCATGGCAGTAACAATTAGGAAATTCCAGAGCAAATAAGTTTCACCCAATCCATGTTATGCTTTCTATGATTAGCAAGAGATGGGCCCCACATTGTGCGTGTGTGTTTGTGTTTTGAGAGAGAAGGAGAGATGGTCCTAAAACCGATGTTGACGTCTGAATCTCTCGACTTTGATCCCATCTTCCCCACTCTCTCCTATGCTATGGTCCCTTTCTCAAAAAG
>JANQBM010000002.1:18874341-18886519 GCA_025594535.1 Erythroxylum domingense | reverse complement strand
GGGGGGGTGGTTGTGGCATGGGGGTGGGGTGGAGCAAAGGGTGCTTTTAAAAAATCATGGGTGGTTGTAAGAGATTTCAACTCCATATATTCACAATAAATCTAAAGGGGAGAGTTAATTTGTAGAAGTAGTAGTGACAGTAAGTTGGGTTGCCTAAAACTCTACTCTACTATTAGATCTAAGTTCTAAAGGAGCATATTATGCATGGAGTAATAGGTAGAGAATAAACAACTTGATTCGAAGGAAATTAGACCATTCACTAGTCAATCCAGAGTGGCCTGCACACTTTAAAACTACTCCTGATCTCTTTAACTAGCTTCTTTGTTTTGATAACATAAATATAGAGGTCTCATTAGGAGTGAGCTTGGATCAGATGAGGCATCCATTTTGATTTAAAAACTATCTAGGAAAAATTGAAGGATTTGAGGAAATAGTGGCAAAAGGTTTGAATTTTTAGGTTAAGGGTAATGAAATTTCATCTTTGTGAAGAAACTTTAGAACTTCATTAGAATTGAAGAAATTGAACTTCTCTAAGGTTGAGAACATTGTATTGGCTATCTCTAAAACTAGGGAAGTTCTTAGGAATCTCTAATGGCAAGCCTATTAGGACCTTATTGATAACACTTTTAGAGTCAAGGAGAAGCAAGCTCTGGATAATTATTCAAATACCCTTGATAATCACCATTCCATGCCCAGCAAAGAGAGAGAATAAGTCGGTTAATGAATGGTGATAAAAACACCAAATATTTTCATAATTCCATTCTTTGTAGAAGGAATGTTAACAAAATTCACTGTTTGAGGACTAAAGGAGGCTCCATCATTGACAAACAATTCCAGATCAAAGCCCTAATTTTTAACCACTTTAAGGAGTTATCAGGGTCTCCTACTTAGATTGTCTCCATACTATAGAAATTTAAAGGATTTGTCTAGTATCTCTCTCCATCGTGCAAAGGTTGTCTCTTTTAAGGCCTTATAATGTAATTGATGTTAAACAAGTGCTATTTTCTTTAAAAACAAATACGGCGCTAAATTTAAACAGATTTGAAACTTTCTTCTTTCATTAGACTTGGTATTTGGCAGGTAATTTGATTTTGATTTTTAGGGTAATATTAAACTTCTTTTCTTTTGGATGCATGCTCAGAGAGTGAAATAAGATCTTTGTTAGTCTCATTCCTAAGAAGTACTACCCTAAATATTTGAATGATTGGAAGCCTGTATCTTGTTGTAGTTTAGTTTATAACTTATTTCAAAATTGTTAGCAAATAGGCTTAATCATCTTCTGAAAAGCTTAATTAGTAGGAGCTAAAGAGCATTTGTTAGGGGCATAAATATTGAAGATAATTTGCTTCTAGTTCGAGAGCTACATTAGGGTATAAGACTAAGAATTTGATAAAAAGTAACACCATGAAGAATAACTTTAAAAATGCTTTTAACTTGATAACTTAAAGGTTTATTTTAGACTCATTAGTAGTTTTTGGCTTTTCTAATCAATTTATATCCCGAGGCCTGCATTTGCACTACATCATTGTCAATTTTAGGAATGGCGAACTAACATATATTTTTTAAGGCTCCAAATGGTTTCATTAGGGTGATTCCTTATTATCATGCTTATTTACTCTATGTAAGGAGGTATTGTTAAGGTTGATCTTAGATTGTAGATTCTAGTATCACTACCGATATGGAAAATTACAATTGATAAACTTATCATTTATAAATGACTTACTATTGTTCAATGGAGCTAACTCAAAATCCCTAAGTTTTCACATAAACTTTTGCAGTGAACCAGTAGATGAGTGCTTTATTTTTCTCAGTTGATGCCTTAAGTATTGCTTCATAAGTCTCATCAGTTTTAGACATTCACCTTTATAATATGACATTTAAGTACCTAGGCATCCTTATCTCTAACGAAAGGGTCTCTTACTTCGAATGTCAGCCTCTATTTAATGTTCTAAAAAATGATCAATCATTAAAGTAATCGTTTTCTCCCCTTTACTTTCATTTTATATTTGATTTTAAAAGTTTTAAACTTTTTACATATACACTGGAACTTAAACTTTTTTCTTCATCAAAATCTAGTTAAAGACATAGGAAAATGTTAAAGAACTTATTGTGGATGAGGGTTACTGAGAAACATCAAGGTGCTAAGGTTAGATGGTTTGATATTTGTACTTAATTATTGAGGATGGTTTGGAGTTGCCATCAGTAATAGCTGGCCGACAAAACACTACTAGCTAAGAAAATATGGAAGCTATTTACTGATGCTTAATCAATATGGGTTAAGTGGGTTTACACATATATAATAAAAAACAAGTTTATGGGTCATCAAGGCAAAGAACTCATATTCTTAGTTCTTTAATAAAATTCTTAAGTTGAGAAAGGAAATGAATTTGGCAATTAAACTCAAAGTTAGGAATGGAAGGAAAACCTAGTATTGTTATGACTTTTAGAATGATCTCGGCCCTTTACACAATATTATACACCTTGAACACCTGAAGCTTATTCTCTCTCCTAATGCACAAGTGAATGAAATGATAATGAAAGAGGAATGGAATTGAAGAACTAGGGCTCTCTACTCTATAATAAAACATAGCTTAGTTTATCAACTTTCTTCCCATGAGGAAGAAAAATTTGTATGGGCTTTCCATAACTGTAGGATGTTTACCAATAAGTTAATGCCTTGAGCTCTTCATAAGTAAAAAGCCTATGTTGTCCTGATGGAAGTTTCACTGGTTTCCTAAGAGATTTTTTATGGCATTTTTCATACTTTGGTTAGCTGTCCAGAATAGATAGCAACTAATGAAAAGTATAGAAGGAACTGCCTTAACATGCTTTATTAGTTCTATAATCAAATTCTTAAAAGCATTGCTCACATTCTCCATTATTGTGTTTATGTGATGGAATTTTATGCAAAACTCTGTAGCTCTGTAAACTAAACTTTTTGCCATCTACTTAAAACTGTTTCATATAATGGGATGTGCAAGTAAGGTTCACCCATAAAGGAGATTCCACTGTTTTCAAATTATTGGTAAGTTGTAGAACTTATTTCTATAAAAGGAAAGGAACTCTAGGGTGTTTTAAAGACCAAGTCAAAGTAGTTAGAGCTTTATAAGCCATACCTTACTCAAAATTAAGGAACATCTTATTGTGTATAGTGCCTACTTATTTATGATTAAAGATTGATCCACTTATGGGAAAACCCAGTATTAGACTATTATTAATATTTCAATAACTAGATCCTTCTGCAGATTCGTTGGTAGCTTAAACATTCTTCAAGTTCCCCTCTGTTAGTTCCTGTCTTATAGTAATCTAACTGTTACCTACTGATGGTTAGTTAAATTTTTAGTTAAAACATGAGATGTTTATTTTGGTCTCTAAATACTTTTCCTTTTTGGGCATTGTTATGTATTGATCTACACTTTATTTAATATAAATTTTCTTAATTTATAAAAAACTCAGGATATCTCATTTTGATAATAGCAAACAGGCTCATTCACTTAAATATGAGAGAATGAATAGTCAAACGCTTGATGAACACTTAGAAATATGTGTATAAGACAACAAAATACTTTTTGATGCAAGAATTAATAAAAAATATGTATTTATAAGGTTTCAAGACCCCTATTAATTGTTGGAGTTAAAAATTAGTTGTTATAGTAGCTAATTCCAATATATTGGTTAACCACTAAGTCATACTTTTCAACTAATATGCATTCAATGCACAAAATTTACTAGTCATTACATACTGATCGACCATTAGGGCATATTAGTTAAACAATATATCCCTTAAGAGACATTGGTCAACCATATCACCACACTAGGCCACCAATATGTTAATAAATAGCCCTGTTACACATTTAACTTATATTGGTTGACCGCTAACCTATATTGATCAACTAATTCCCTCAAAATCATAATAATGTCAAATAATCAAAATTAATTTGTTTCATATAATTATAATTAAAAACTTCTAAAATGTTCCCTAAAAAGTATTTGAAAGATTAAGAAGCTTTTCTTTTAAGAATCAAAGTTTAGATACCTCTTAATGAATGAAAATGCTTACGTAAAAAAGTAAGATAAAATGTTTCTACATTATGAGCCTCTAAGATTTTCAAAGTGACTAAATAAGATTACAATTAACATTACAAGCTTTAGAATGACTTTGATATTCCTTGATCTTCTTTTATTCTTGACTTGATCTTCACTTATAAGGTTGCAAACTTTACCTTTTCTTTATCATCTTCATGAACTATCTTCTTAAGTTTTGATAACATCTTGTTCTTATATTGTTTCTCATATAAATAATAAACTCATTAGTAGTATTTATGCTTTGTTATTATCAAAAAATAGATTGAAAATTCTCTTAGTTAAAAATCACCTCATTTTTGGTGATGACAAAACATTCATAATATTAGAGAGTAATAATAAAATTAAGCATACAATCAAGATAATAATTAGCTTCCCATTAATTCATGTATAAGACAAATCCAATATCAAGAACAAAAGAGATATTCAAGATTAAGTGTAAAAGAATATTCATATATATAGGTAAATTAGCTTAAACATAGCATAAATTTACCCAAGTATAAAATACCAGATAAAGAACAAGGAATATAAAAATCACTCCCTTGTCCCTTCTTGTAAATAGAATATCACTAATCTTTTTCCTCCTTTTTGGAATCATACAAATAAACCAACTATCTAAGAAAAATAAAGTGTCATAAAATGTATAAGTTATAAAATTCTTGAATTTCAATATTCAATCATATAAAAACCTTAAACTCAATCAAAATACTAACAATTTAGTATAATTGGATAACAAACAATGTTTAAAACCTTAATTGCATTTACAAATAATCAATTTCAGAAATGCATAAAAAATTCAAAATCCACAAATTTCGGTATTTTACATAAATTAAAATTTTCATTTGGAGAAAAAAATAGTAAGTTTCGATAAGCTTAAATGATGTAATTAAGAAAATGTATACTTAATTGAAATACCCAACCATTAATTTCATAAAAAATCTATAATTTTGGAAGCCTTAAAATATCAAAAATATTAATAGGATAAAGTTTCAAATTTAAAACCTTAGAATGACAAATATGATGCAATCAGAATTGATTCTTAAATATCTTATATGAATTATGTAATTTTATGGAAATAATTCCAATAACATAGACATCATTAAAAAATCATAAAATTTAAAGGAATTAGGGTTTATCTAAAAAGGAGTTTAGAACATATAAGAAGTTTAAACCATAAAGTAAGTATAAAACATAAATAATGCCAATTAGTAAGGTTTGGGACAAGGTTTGGAGAGTTGGAATAAAAAATGGTGAATATCTTGAAGAATAGATGAAAAAGAGTGAAGAAAAGCTTTAAATATATTACAACATATTTAGTATAAGTGTGGTCAACAATACTCATCTTTTATTCATGGTACAACATTTTTGAAATTAATTTCTCTTTCAAAAGGGATATTAATCAACCAATTCCCTATATAAGTTTACCGGTGAGGCTTGTAGAACCATTTATACAATCAAAGTTCTTACAAAATCATTGTAAATTTATATTAATTATTTTTTAGCATATTAATAAACTATTAAGACACATTGGTCGACTAGTGCATCGTAAATCTTAAAAATTAATACAAACTTAAATTAAACACTTAATATACATCAATTATGAGTTCATTAACATATTTAAAGTCTCCTGATCTTATTGAATTTCCATCGATCATGCCTAATTCTCTTCTAATTGTACAATTCCTATCCTTTCTTATTAGTTTAGTAAAAAAATCGGTGTTGTTTTTTAACAAATTCTAATGTAATATCCCTATAATATCTAATTTGTTTTTAAGCATGCACTTAGTGCCTATAATTTGGTGATTAGCTTATTATGATTTAGTGATTTATAAGTCTAATTACTAATCTTACTATGATTTGGTGATATCTAGGTCTAAGCACTAAGGCCTATGATTTGGTTTAATGACAAAAATTCAATTCTCATCACTAAAGGATTCTTCTATGGTCCTAAGTTTAAAGAAATATTTCTACAAAGAGATTAATAATTACCTATTGTTAAAAATCACTTATGATTTGATTTGACGAATGATTCTTCTTGAATCTTCAATCCATTGAAATTTCTCATTCTTCTTGTCCTTATGAGTTTAAAAATTTGCTCTTGTGGGGTGTCTTAATCATCATTCTTATTTTCTTCTAAGATTAATTTTTTAAATCCTTAAATAAACCTATATTTCAATCTTCAAGACTTCTCTTGGATTAAAAAAAGGTTAGATTTATCAAGATAAAAAGCATAAACTCTTCAAATCCAATACAAAATTTAATGATTATCATCACTAGTACATACCGTTTGTTTTTCTTTTTTTAGGTTTTAGGTAATCAATGTGTTTTAGGTACCAAAATGAGTTTGGATCCTTCAATTTTTATTCTCCTCCTTCCTTTCAATTCAAACTTTTAAGCTTGTACTTATGATTCTTTATTTTAGGAACCATAATCTCTTAATATGTCCATATTTACCATAAAAATGATATTTTATTATATATGAATGATGAAAGTTAGCCTTATAGTGTTGATGCATAATGCATTGTTTGGACTTCTAATATATGCTTATTTGATTATAATTATACCACCATATTTGATGTATTTTGCTTTCCTCTAAGTGTGTTTGTAGGACATAATTACCGTCATAGACTAAACGGAGAAGAGTTTTAATAAAATCATAGCCTGGAATGAAGATTAGAAGCAGCTAAGGACCTACATGGCCGTGTATAGTGACTGTGTAAGTCTTTGTAAACGTGTGAAGATCAAGGAATTTTAGTTCTGGTTATTTGGAGTTACATGTCAGTGTACGTTGATACACACAGCTGTGTATGTTGCTCGTGTAAGCCTCTATGCCCAAGCAAAATCTTTAATTTAGGTATTTTTGATTATATATGGTCTCCTACACGATCACTTGATGCCCATTCAAGTTATCGTGTATACCCCAGACACCTTAAATTTTATTATAAAAGGATATGAGTCGACACAAACAAAGGGGGGCCAAATTTTTAGGAGTTTTTGGGTTATAAGCAACATTAGACGTGACGATTTTGATCAAGAGACAAGGAAAACATGAAGTTAACTTCAAGAGATCCATTAGAATACCAATCAAACCAAAACTTGCAAGAAGATTCAACAGAAGAGACAGGGAGATTTATAATTATAATTCCTTTATTTTCTATTAGTTTTTTTGGATGGTTATTATTGATTTCATTTTCTATGAATAACTAAATGTGTTTAGTATCTATATATGATGAACCCTAATTTGTGATAGCAATATGTTTTAATATTTTATTCAATGCAATTATATTGATTAATTTATTGTGATTCAATTATGTATTTTATTCTTGTTGTAATTTCTCTGGAATATTAGTGCATGATTTGATTTCATTTAATTAACATTAAAAAATCCTCTTATATGAATAGATCTACTATAATTGGAATGAGTTGCATGCAAACCCATACATAAATCCTATATATTAATATCAAACCTAATAGCTTAATTTATAAATTGATAAAGCAATCTTAGAAGTTTTAATTAGAAAGATTTCTTTTAATCAACTAATGGATTAGTTGTTAATAGTCTTGAGAAAGATATTAACATAAAATAGGAATTTTCACAGTCTAATAATCAATAATATAATTGAATGATAAAGAGTTAATATTTAATGATTCTTAGGGGGATTCATCACCTAGACATTATTATTTGATAGTGAGTATTTTTAGTAATTTCCTTTATCTTGTGTTCAGAATTATGTAAATTCTTAGTTGTTTATTTAGGTTAATTTTTAATTAAAATCCAAAATCTAATTCATAAGTTAGATAATAGAAAAAAGGTAATTACTAGTGCTTACTGTCTTTATAGGATTGATCCGTACTTGCCTGCGTTAGCTACAATTACGTCATACACTTGTGGTAAATTTAAATATTAACTTAATCGTAATCAATCAACTTCTATGTATATATGCATAAGGAATTATCTTCTTTTAGATATTAAAAATGATGAATGTTCTCCTAAGGTAGTGAAATGAGCTACCATGATTATCTATTTGGTACCTACTATGAATCAAAGCTTGGTGTATACTTCTTTGAGTAGGTTTGCATGTTATTATAGATGTTATGCCTATTATTCTTTTTAAAAAAAGTATTGTGTTTTGTAAGAAATGAAAAATGTATTCTATTTACTATACCTTAGCTATTACAAAATATACAAAAGATGAGATAAGCTCATTACAGTACTTGTCTATCACAATGTTGACAGAAGGTACAAACACCGACAAGGATTTCTAACTATTTAGCACGATGGAGGCATAAAAAGAGTATTGAATTATACCTAGGTATAGACCTATATATAAAAGCTTGAGGTTTATTTTTAGGGTGGTACCAAATGTACAATTTGTGTGCATATAGTTCTTTTAGATATGTGTGTATCATACTTATTTTCTATATTAGATAAAGGTTATTCATTATATATATGTTCTTCCTTGATAAATGTAGTCTTGGTATTGGGTGCACTCCTATAAGTATACCCAATCTCATGCCTATTATTGAAATTCTTTTGAGCTCTTAGTATGTTTTCTAATTTTTCACCCCCTTTAGTAAATTTAGATAATTAATACTTGAGAGAATTAATCTTCTCTTTTAATGTCTCACATATATGCTTTAATGGGTCTAATGTACGATTGTTATTAATGATCACATTTTTAGATGTTTTAATTATATGTAATTCACTTTTATCTTTTCATTCTTATTCAAGTTTTTTTTCTTTTACTTATGGTTTCTAATTTGACTAGTTCATTTTATGTCAAATCACTATTGATCGCAAGGTTACACACCCTAAATTTTAATATTTATTAACCTTGGTAAATTTCGCAAGTGCACGGGTCGTTCGAGTAAGACCTAAGGTATTGATCCCATGAGGATGGCTAAACTAGTCCTAAAATCTAAGGTCGTACTAAATTACAATAATTCAAAAGAAATAAACTAATCCAGGAAATAAATCAATCAAACAATCAATTATGAATATTAAAATGCAGAGATATCAACAAAATAGTAAAATCACACAACCCAATCCGAAAATCAACCTAGAAACTATCAAATGAAAGAAAGGGGATTTTAATCCGAAGCTAATGAAAATCTAACAAATTATGCGATTATCGATTTAATGGGTCTAGACTGCCCTAGGGTAGATTACTCTCTCTCAAGTTATAATCCTTAACCCTAACTGATGATCTTTAAATTGAATTATGGAATTGTGATCTCTCGACTCATAATTTACCTACAACCTAAAATAGTTCTAAAATTGTCTATTAACCTACCGAGAACCTATGCTCGGTCGAATTTTTGCTTCAGCTTGACGCATGCCATAATCATGGCCAGCGCCTAAACCTTTCTGACACGATTTTGGCCTAATGTGCACGATCGTGGCCTGAATGGAAGCTCTCTGTCACGATTATGCCCGAAGTGCATGATCGTGGCCTGGCTACTGCTGATTCGTCCCTCTTTGTCACGATTGTGGCCTGCTGTGCCAGGATAGTGGGCTATGTCTTTGGCTTGAAAACTCCTCGCAACTTCTCCGTTCTTCACCGTTTACCCTAAAATACTAACAAACCCATCAAGGTACCTAAAAAATTTAACAATTAAGTTCAAAGACTCATACTAACCCATAAAAATACTTAAACACATAAACTAACATAATTAACATGTAAACACACACTCAACACTCAATTTAACACTAAATACTTAACAAATTACACCCTAAAACACAATGCAGTTGACAACTATCAACTATCACTATCACACAAATTATATTAAATGTTATCTCATCATCATCCTCAGTTATAAAGGACACGTAAGCTACATGCATCTAAACATTTTTTAACTTCTTCAAGTTTAGAAGATATTTTTTCACTTATGGTTTCTAAATTAACTAGTTCATCATATGTCAAATCAGGATCACCAACATACGAATTAGATTTAGATGTTATCTCTTCATCATGTAAAGCACATGTGAGCTACCTCTCCTTCTTAATGCTCATTTTTTAATTCATTCATGTCATCTTAAGTAGAGCTTTAAGTACTTTCTTCTTGTTTTTGTCCTTCTTATATTTCTCATAATTTCTTTCATAATTTTAATTATATTTGAGTAGAGAATATTATGACTTTGTATGGCCAAATTCTTTTATATTCAAAATAAATAATGATAGAGGATTTATGTTTTGAATCAAATTTAATTTCCTTGAATACCTTTATTTTGGAGAAATTCTCTCTCTAGAAACTTACTGAATTTTTTAATGATAAAGGTGAAGTCTTCCTTATCACTTCCACTTATAGATATCTCTTCTTTACTTGATTTCTTTCTTAGGACTTTGAATGTTAGGTCCTTTATCTTCAAAAGTGTTATTTCTTCTTGTGTTTCTTAAAGCCTCTTTTCATATTGAGGAGAGATCTAACAATCTATTATAATGGTAGTGTTTTCAAATCCTTAGCTTTTTATATAACCATTACTTTGGTTTCTCATGTTCTCGAAAGTTACTTAGTAAACTTTTTATATAGCCATTACTTTGGTTTCTCATGTTCTCGAAAGTTACTTAGTAAACTTTCTTACCATTTTAAAATTATTATAAGTTTTTCTAAGACCTCTAAGAGTATTAACAATATCAATGAACCGTGTTTATATGTTAGAAATACTTTTATCATACTTTATTTGAAACAATTCATATTGGTGGATTAACATGCTCACTTTACTCTGCTTAACTTGATTTTTGCCTTTATGCATAATTACTAATATAAGCTAGATTTTATTAACCATTTCACATATAAAGACTATTGAATTTATTTCTCTCTAATGTATAAAATAAGATATGCATGACCTTATTATTCAAGGAAATTAATGACTAATCTTAAGGTTTTCATTCTTTCTTAAGTTGGAGAACTTTTGTTTTTTTTTTACAATTTTCAAATATATAAAGGGACTATTAAAAACTACGTACTTCTCATAGGCCTATAGTTTTGTCCTTTAAGAAAAATATCATCTTAAATTTTCAATATATATAATCATAACCATCAAAGAAGGGTGACGTGAATGTAATTTTCATATATTTGTACCCTATTTGCACGAATTTTACTTAATTTTCCTTTAATGTGGCCTGAACTTTTGTTTTTTGTGTAATTTTTAGATGTAGGCCCTTTGTTTGAGAGAATTGGATCAAGAGAACCTCAAACTTAGAGAATTAGGTCAAGCCAACCAAGTAATTATAACCATGGCCTAGAGCAGGCCAAGTAGTTGTTGTTGCAACTACCTATGTACTTCCACTCACCACTTTAGCTATGGGTGGCCACGAGGACTAGCCTCTGAGCAATCGCAACTATGGCCTTTAAGGAAAAGTCACGTGACATTTTAGCCACGAGGTGTGGCCGAAGTAGAAGAGAGAGAGAAGGAAAAAATTTGGGATAGTTGATTCGTCCATTTAGAGCTCCAAACAACAAAGAAGATTTATGGGGGCTAATTCCAAAGGAAGAAATTACTACGATAGGAAAGAAATAATAGAAAAAATGGGTATAGTTTTAAGGTTAAATTTGGAAATTGGCCATAAAACATTAGGTTTATATAGAGAATAGGATAGAAGGAGAAAAGAGGACCTGATACTTTCATCATTCATCCATTATTTTTGGAAGGAACTATAAAGGAGTAAACAAGCTCAAAAGGAAGATTAAAATAGTTACATCCTTTTGTTCTTTCCTTTATTTAACTTTTTTTCAATAATCTTACAATGTTTGGCTAGTTGCATTAGGGTTGTTTAGTTTAACTATTGATTTCTGCTTTATTCAATCTTGAATTTAATATAATTTAAGTAGGTTTGATTTACCTAATACAGATTAGGTAACTAATGTTTTTGAGAAAGTAATTGGTTAGAAGCTAACAATATTGACTAATGGGGACTACATGGTGGTTAGAGGTAGAACCCATGGTCTCTAAGGTAATTAGTTTAAAAATCAAATTAGAGGATTAAATGTAATGCATCACAATTAATCAACTAAATCATTAGAAATAGGTTTTAGTATTAGTTACAGTAGGCCATTTGTAACATCCCCTCACTTATGGGAAGGGCATTTTGGT
>JANQBM010000002.1:18858080-18874241 GCA_025594535.1 Erythroxylum domingense | reverse complement strand
ACAGTTACTGGTTTTATTTATTTAAATGTATGTGATGCCATGTGGAGTTTGTAGAAATTGCACGTAGCACTCCCTTATCTTAGGATATGTATCGGAATGACCTACGGGCGTCTCGGTGCGTACCCTAGGGTATTGGGGTGTTACACCATTAGTATCTTGAGAAAGTGTTAGTGGTAGGATAACAACCTCTACCTAGATCAATTAAGAGAATTTAATCAAATGGTATTAAAAATTCATGCCACTTACATGCCCGTTCCATAATAAATCTAACTAGGCAACCTGACATTCATCATTGTTTAATTGCATTCACTTTTCATCAAAATTATGAATATCGTATCGGATTTAGTTTTGATACGATATTGTACTGGTATTAGTCAATATCGGATACCGTTTCAGAATTTTTTTAAATTTATATGAATTTTTTAAATATTACAAAATAGTCCCTTAATATATTGTACTGTATAATTTATAATTTTACATTAACATTGTCTTCAAAAATCATAATAATATAAATTTGAAATAATAACAATCTATTTATTTTTATTAATATTACTTTTCATATTAATATTACTTTTCATATATTTCACATATAAATAATAACCATAATTATTACAAAAAAGATCATTTAATCATCATACAAATATAAAATTAAGGACAATATAAAGTATTTAAAATGTTAGAATTTCATCATATAATAAATAATAATTATATCAAAAAATCAAATAAAAAGAATAATAAATATTTATGACTCTTTAACTATTATAGTTTACAACAAGAGTTTAAGTTAAGAAAACAACCAACTAGAAGTGCAAAATGAAATAAAAATATTTACAATTATATTTATATGGAATATATAGAATTTAACATATATATCAAATATAAATGAAATTAACAGAAGAGGAAAAACAAAAACCTAGAACTTCATTTAATCAAATACTTCCTTAAATCGCATTGACCCTAATTCTCATTTAGTACAAAATCCTCATTATTGAGAAAAGCCTCATCATTACTATCATTTAAATTTATTACACCAAATGACATGTTAATACTTTCCTTTCCAAGATTATCTTCTAAGTCACTCTCATCTATCAAACTTGATTCCTTAGAAATCTAATTTTCCAAAAGATCGATATGGTCAAGGGAAATTGGATCTACAGAACTACTTGTTCTATTGAGAATTATGGTAAACAATAATTATAAGAAATTATATACAACTTAATAATGATAATAACATACCTTTCTCAGAGCTTTAAATTGTATCGAAGAAAGATAAGTCATTCAAACTTTTATGCTCCTATCTACTTCTTTTCTTTGAATGGATGATTTCAAATGTGCTTCAATTCCTTTCACATCTTTTTGCACTCAAACATGAACTCAAAATTTGAATTGCAAACCTTTGCAATTATGGCAAATTACTTCCGAATTGGTCCCACCAAGTAACTGTAAGAAAACAAAATAGTATTATAAACAAAATAACGTGATGATTAATTTTTAATAAGTAACAAAATTAAAAATATATATACTTAGATTAAATTTGTCTCTTTGAAAAAAAGCAATTGGCATCCCAAAATCACTAGAAGCATCCTTATAGATCTTCATTTATGAGCTTAAGAGATCTTACATCATCTTATGGGCAACAATTGTTGTAATATTTAATAACATTTTCCTATTAACTTCAACTTTCTTTGTAAAATTTGGTATTAAACACTAGGATTAAGAAATTCCTCAGCTACAAACAACAGAGACTAAAGTTGCCTTTCCCATCTCTCATTGAGGACTGCAAGCTAAGATATGCACAAAGAAGTCCAATTTTTAATATTGCCCTTAATTGCTTCCTTTGCCCTCTCCATTGCATCATAAAAATAACCCATTATTTCCTTCTCATTACTATCATCTAGACGAAGTACCCTCATTAAAGGGCTTAAAAAGTTAGATGATAAATTGAAATTGGGACTAAAACTCATTATCTTCAAGTATAATTTTAGAAACCTCTAATCTATCAGTAGACCTAGCATAATAAGATGCAACCCACTTATCACTTGTAAAAATTTGTCTCAACTCCTTTTTCATCTGAATAAAACACTAAAGTGATAAGAAATTAGTTGCAGATCTTATAATGGCAGGACTACACAAATGCCTGCCATTGGTGAAATCCTTTCTTATTAAATTCAAGACCTATGCATGATACTAGATAAACTTGGTCACCTTTTTTGCTTTCTATACAATCTCATTAATAATAGGAAAATACCCAACATCTCTTATATTTTCCAACATTAGGTAAGAATTACATTTTCTTTGCAATCTTATTCAAGATACTTTATGAGTAGAATTGTTGTCAATAATGAACTAAACAATATTTCTAGCCTAATTTTATTTACAAATTTATCAAATATTTGAAATAGAGTATCAACATTCCTAACAAGGCTAGATGTATTAATAAACTTCAAAAACATTATCCCTTTTGTAGAATAAATCAAAAAAATTACTAATAAGCAAATGTATTCTCTTTGTCCAACTGTCAAACATGATTAAACACCCAAAAGTAGCTGCTCAGAAGTTTTTATTTCATAAACAGAGCTGCTCAGAAGTTTACCTTTGTAGTCATCAATTGAAGGAACTTTGTATCTTGGATTGTAAAAGATAATAGCATCCATCATAACCTGATAATAATAAGATTGGGCATCATTGAATGTTATACCTAATCATACCACCATCTAGCCATTGCGATGTCCATATTACGAGTGCTTTATCTAGATTGTAAGGCATTACGGATTAAAGGCTGAGCTGCAAGAGTTGTTCACATGTCTTCTTCCTTTTTTGACACATGTCTTCTTCCTTTTTTAATATCAGGTGAAATATTTCTTTCTCGTTGGGTAGGAATACTACCATCTTTAACATCCCTGCTATCATCCTGAACGCCAATAGAAAACTTCCACTACCAATTTTGTAGTTCAATCTTTGCGTCTGCCTTTCCATACTGATACTCTTTAAGCAAAGTTTTCATTTGTCATTTCACATCATGACACTTTCTTATAAGATTCCACATCACCTTTGATCCCAACTAAATGCTTATTTAATCTAGTGGTTCCCTCACCTTTTTAGTGCTTGTTACAATACAAAAAAATATAGTTATTCATTCCAGGAACCAATCTAGCATAAGCTTGAGCTGGTTCATCAAATCTTCCTATGAATTTTCCTACATTTATTTGTAAAAATAAATGAATAGACATATTAAATTAACTTAATAACTGTATCAAAATCAAGTTGTGTATAATAACAAAAAGAAATATAAAAAAACACTTTCTCAACAATTATATGATATATAAATCTACGTGACCTTCATAAAATTATATAAATGATTATTTAAGAAAATTTGATGAATAAGCACATTCCATCTAAGAAATTATCATGTTTCTTAACCCGAACTTCAAATATGAGCATTGATTGCTACACTTTCATAAGTATAATCCATTTTGTGTGATTATATAATTTAAACATAAAGTCACAACTCACAATTATAACTTATTTTGTGTAATTACAAAATTATACCATAAAGTCACTACTAGAACCATTTTGTATGATTACATAATTCAACGATAACTCACAACTATAACTCATTTTGTGTGATTACACAATTTAACCATAAACTCATAAGTCATATATATATAACTCAATTTTTGTAATCACATAATTCAACTATAAAGTCATAAATATAACTCATTTTGTTTGATTATATAATTCAAACATAAACTCACATCTTTAGCTTAATTTATGTAATGACATAATTCAATCTAAATTAACCAACCCATTTTGTACATTACAAAATAAATATATAAAAAACCTAATTTATAATAAAGATTAACTTTTAATTAAATATTTCTCAAATTTTAAACAGTAACACAAAATTCAATTTTGTATTGAATTATTGAATCCTCAGTTTTTAGAATCTAAACAACACAAATGACAATACACATCCAAAACTCCAATTTCTAATTACTGTAATTCTATATAAAATTCTCAATCTCATTCCTCAATTTCCAAAATTAAGATAAAACAAACACACCTATCCATTCAAGTATCCAACTATCTACTATCCTTAATTTCCAAAATGCAAAGTCTAAACAATAAAATCACAAGTCATAACTAACAAGTATAAGTCACTCACACACATATAACGTCTACTCAATTAACTCAACACTTAACATTGAAGTATTCAATACAACACAAAACAATCAACACACTGCACACATTTTAATTATTTAAAGCTAAATGGTTGATATGCATTTTACAACCTTAAGGCTTAAACTTAAAGTTTATAGCTCCACTTGGTGTCGGTGAGGCTGAGCCGACAGTGAGGTAACTGGTGAGGCGATTAGCAAGGCGAGGTGAGACAATTGGGAGAGTAGGTAACTACGGTGCACATATGAGGCAAGGCGACAAGCGGCTGGGTATAAGTGGTAAGAGTAGAAACATAGGCAGTTACGTGTGGGTGGGGGTAGAGTAGGTCAAAATGTTTAAGGTTATTTTTTAAAAATTTACAATTTAGTCCAATTTTTTAAAATTAGATTTTATCTAAATAAATCATTGGTATTTTATTACCAGTCGGTATTGACTTATGGTATGAAATTAGTTGATACTGTACCATTTTCATAAGTAGGGATGTTAATGGGCTGGGCAGGTCAGACTCCAGGCCACAGGTGGGTCGACCTAGCCCGTCATTTGTTTTTCAAGACAAAACTTCCAAAACGATGTCGTTTTGGAAGTAACGATTGGGCCACAGGCCGGGTTAGCCCATGGCCCAGTCAGGTTGACCAGGTTTGCAATTTGGTCAACTCGGGCCAAAAGCGGGTTAGGTCGGGCTGGGTTTGACATCTATATTCATAAGTTGGTCCGTGGGCCAACCGGGTTGATCAGGCTCGTAGCCCGGTCATCCCTTGTCAAAAGTGGGTCGATCAGGTCGTGTTTGACATTTTTATTCATAAGTTGGTAATGTACCAGTTTTTGATTGATATGGTAGGTATCGCTTGATATGGTACAATACCTACACCATTGCATTTCACAACATTTCTTTAGCATTTTGCAATTTTAGTATTTTAGCATTAGTTTTGTTAATATTTATAATAACTTCATTTACATTCTAAAATCAACCTTTTTATTTTACACTAATTCATAAGTAGATTAGTATAATAGCACTTGATTAATTATAGTATCACCTAATCCCTGTAAGAATGATCCTTGAAATTCTCCTTGTTTGTAACTACTTTGAGCTGTGCATTTGAGGGTGAACAAGTTTTTGCCGTGTTGCTGTAGACTTTGGGTGTTAGTAGTAGGAGTAATTGAGTGTTTTGTTTATTTCATTTTATGTATTTGACTGTTTTTTGTTTGTTTGTTTGTTTTGTTATTTTGTCATCTTGCAGTTTAGTTAGTTTGTTCCTTTATCCTTATTTAGTTTGTATAGCTCATTCACTTTTTCTTTTCTTTTCACTTTTTAGGGTGCATGATAAAAAGCTCCACTTCCAAGGTCACATTTCCATTATCTAATCCTAAGAAACTTTTAAGGAAGATTAAGGAAAAGGAAGACTCCTCCCTTATACTCAGGAAGCTAGAAGAACTTTTCAATCTTAAGAAAGGTTCTTTGGACTTAAGTGACGAAGAAGTCGAATTACTCCTTCCAAAAATGGCAAATAAAGAAGAGAAAAGGAGAACTATTATGGATTATACTCTCCTTTAACTAGTGGGTGTAAATCCAGCCAGACATTGTTACACCATATTAACAACTCAACATTTCACTATTCCACCACAAATCGTCCAAATAATATAAAATAAAATGCAATACTTAGGTAAGAGTTATGAAGACGCAAGTACTTATTTGGAGGGTTCCTTTGACTTGTATGAAACCTTCAAGATCGATGGAATCTTGAATGATATGGTGTGTTTGTATCTATTTACATTTTCAATCAACATTGATGCAAAAGTTTGGTTAAGGAGTTTAACGACTAGTTCCGTTACAACTAGGAAATAAATGGTTGAGAAATTTTATGAGAAGTATTTTTCACTGGGCAAGGTAATAAAGATGAGAAATGACATCTCTATGTTTTGCCAACAACATAACAAAAATTTATTCGATGTATGGGAGAGGTTAAAGGACTTGTTTAAGAAGTGTACTCAATATGGATTTCCATTATGGTTACAAATTGAGACATTCTACTATGGCTCAACCATAAGGCAATCTTTCGATGCGACCATCAGGGGTTTATGATATAAGAAGACTTTCGAGGAATTCTTTGATTTGATTAAGGAAATGACAATGAATAATTATCAATGGTAAAAAAAAAGGGAATCTAAAGGGCCTTTTTGGTGTGCATGAGATGGATCAAATGACAATGGTATTGGCTCAATTAGAAAGGCTTTCTAAGAAGGTAGACCCCATTTCATAAGCAAAGCCTATACAAGTGATGATATGTAATTTATAAGTGGTGGTGGACATATAAGGGAGGAATGATAAGTGGTTTTTACTCAACTTAATCATGGTGGCACCTCATCTTCCTCTTTGGTACAAGTTAATTATGTGAAAATTTTTCATAAGAAACCATAATATAATCCTTTCCCTAATATATATAACATAGGGTGACAAAATCACTTTAACTTTTCTTGATGCAATCAAGATGGACTAGAACCACCTCCTCCTAGTTTGTAATAATAACCCTAAGCAAGGTAAGAAAGGACTGTAAGTAATGAAGAGCTTAAAAAGTTCATGGTAAGTATGGAGGCAAGGATTCAAAATTAAGATGCCAATTTTAGAAGTTTTGAGTCATGATTTGGATCATTTACTAAGCTACTTTCGAAGATGCCACAAAGGGCACTCATAACTTATACATAAACCAACCTGAGGGAGTAAGCATAGGCCATCATTTTGAGAGTAGGAAGAAAATGGAGTTTAAAGATCTAAAGAAGCATAATGAGAAAGAAAATTCCATTTAAAAAGAAGTGTGTTGGAGCTCGGGTCTCGGTATTTATTACGAAGCTACCTTACTAAAGGATCGGGTAAGGATCATGTACAAGGACCTATCAGGAAAAGTTCGTTGTGACCAAGTCAAAGCATCAAGTGAGAGCACCTCTTGGGAAAGGTTCACCGCAACCAACTTTTAGGCTTCACCGTGGCAAACTTTTCCAAGATCTTTTTGGAAAAGTTCGTCGCGGCAAAGTCATAGAATCAAACAAGAGCACCTTTCGTGAAAAGTTTGCCGTGGCTAACCTTTGGGCTTCACCGTGGCGAAGCCTTCAGATAGACCTGAACCATCCAACTCTAAAATGAACAAACACATCCTTTCAACACAACCAAAATTCCATCACTATCAACAATTAACAATGTTAACCAAGAGGATAAAATATGTGCATGATCGACAGAAACTTTTTCAAATCTTATTCTCATTACTAAAACAAAATAGAGTTTGAGCATAGCTTTAGTAGGCATTTCAAGCCATAATACATCATAGTCCAGAAATACATGATTTACACAAAGTGGAATTGCTCAAAATGCAACGAAAGCCTTGTTCTACAAAACTAACTTAAAATACAAAATAATCATAATCCGGACTAAAGCCCTTATGCTCGATCACTTGATCTCTTGCTCATCACCTGAAGATGGGACGGAAAAAGGGGTGTGAGCTTAAAGCTCGTAGGTAACAATTTTATAACCGATAACAAGCAGAACCATTGTAAAATTCATAATGCATCATGAAACGCATATTTCCAAATTCCTAATTTATCAAACACTTTATAATCAATTCAAATCATGCATTCAATAAACTTGTCAACACATAAGCACATCAAAATAGTTTGGAAGGTCCATAAACAGAACGAGTTAGCACATTCCCATGAAATGGTCCTGTGTAGTTATGAACAGAACGAACTAACACAATCCTACATAGTGGTTTTTGCATAGTCATAAACATGAGGGAGTCCCTGAAGGAGCTCCATGTCACTTGCGGGCAGGAGGGAGAAACCTTTAGTCATAGTGCACTTGATATACAGAATGGACCAATCCAAACCCACATAAGATATATTTTATAACTTGTAAACTTGTTGCCCAAAATGGCACTTTTTTCGAAAAGTGATTTCATAAACATAGTAATCTATTTATTTAAAAAAAGATTCATTTTTGCATTCTTTTCATAAATCATCCACACAATATTCACATGCCAAATACATAGAACTTTCTCAAAGCAGTCAAAGAGCAATAATGCACATTTATAATACAATTGAAAAACATTTTCTTTCTTGATTTGGAAGAAACATTAATGGTTTATTATTCAATTATAAAAATGTAACCTACCTTGAATTCCTTCCTTAACAGTTGCTAAAAAATGCCTCTCCTCTTGATTTCCTTCAATATTGGCAAAAAAGATACCAATTCAATTGGACTTCCAATTGAGAACTCAAAGAAATATATACACTAAAGTTGATCCTAGAATACTTAAACCCATGCATTAATTAAGCTTCATTAACCAAAACCCTTCCAAAAATCTAAAAGGTTAAACATAAACTTACCTTGAATCTTCACTAATTATTGAGTCTTTGCCTCAAATGGAAGCTCTAACCTTCCTCTTTCTTTTTGCCTTCTTAAACAACTTCAAAATCACTCTTTAAGACTAAGAAAATTGGAAACCTAGCTTAGTTTTCTCTTCTTTTCTTCTTCGCCCACGACAACTCTCTCTTCCTCTCTTCAATTTTCATTTTTCTTCTTCTTCAATTACAAGACCACAATTCTTCTTCCCCTTTTTACCCTTAATGAGCCCAAAAAGTCTATTTTACCCTTCCTTATAAGCTTATGCTCTTTTAACCTTAAGTGATCTTCTATAAATACCCTTCAACCTTCTTATTACTTTAAGAAAACTAAACCATACAATAAAAATCCTACTAATATTAACTCCAAAAACTTAATTGATCAAAACATCATACTTCATTCAAATCATGCTTAAATAAATAAATAAAAAAATTCGGGGCGAACAAAGTGTTTGTGAAAGAAAAAGAACAAGAATATAAGGTTTAAGAAAAGGAATATAAGGTCGAAGGAAATAAATCAATAGTGAGATAATATAAGCCAACTATCCCTTACCCCCAAAAGCTTAAACACCAACTCTTTAATAAATAACTTGGTAATTTCCTTCCACTATTTCTTCAAATTCATATAAACTTGCCTTTTGTTAAAGTCTTATTACATATGGCACAATATACAAAGTTCTTTAAAGAGTTAGTTAGTAATAAGAAAATTTTGAGGGAGATGGCAGTGGCTGGATTTGTTAAGGAATGTGCAAACATTTGTTAGATAAAGTGCAAGAATGTGCTTTCCGTTGATTTCGTAGTACTTGATATGAATGGAGATTTTGATTTTTCCCTAAAATTAGTTCAATATTTTCTTACAAATGTCAAAGTGATGATTGATGTTCATAGAGGTTTACTTAGTCTTAGGATTAATCATAATGAAGTAGTATTTAAATTTCCACAAGCTATGAAAAATCCCAATGAAATGTGGTCCCACTCTTTGTAGGATAGTTTGGGAAAGGACACTTTGAAGAGTACCTTAACTCTTGGGATGGAATCTGAAACTGATGATGAGTTGGTTATAACTTAAGTATCATATTTTCAAGAGATAACCATTTATCACAAGCCAAATATGAGAGCATTTAAAGATTTGGATTGACCATCTAACCCACTAATGAAACCATCCATTGAAAAGCCACCAAAGCTAGAGCTTAAGCAACTCCAACCTTCTCTAACTTATGCTTTATGAGGAGAAAACTCAACGCTTTTGATTATTATTGTAGTGGATTTGAGTAAGGACAATAAGAAAAGGATATATGGGGTGTTAAGGAAATATAAAGGCATTTAGGTTGGAAGATAACAGACATCAAGGGTATTATCTTCTCATTTTGCACCCATAAGATACAAATGAACAAAGGACATAAGCCGGTAATGCAAACACAAAGATGCTTGAACCCAAATATGAAAAAGGTAATGAAGGATGAAGTCATTAAACTATTGGATACGGGTATTATTTATCCTATTTATGATAGTTCTAGAGTAAGCCCAACTAAGTTGGTCCCAAAGAAAGGTAGGATGATAGTGGTACCTAATAAAAAATGAGGTTATTCCTACTCACACAATCATAGGATGGAGAGTGTGTATTGAATATAGAAGTTTAAATGACACAACTAAGAAGAATCATTTTCCATTGCCATTTATTAACCAAATGTTAGATCAGCTTGTAGGACATACTTACTACTAATTCTTGGGATGGGTATTTAGGCCACTTACAAATTCTAGTTATACCTAAAGACTAGGAGAAGAGAAATTTTACATGCCCCTATAGAACATCGGCTTAGAGGAGGATGGCCTTTGTTATATGCAATGCTTATGTAACATTCTAAATGTGTATGATTGTTATTTCCTATAACCTAATAGAGGAGTGCATAGAGGTTTTTATGGATGACTTCTCCATCTTTGGTGACTCCTATGATCATTGTTTAGGAATTTTAAAGAAGGGGCTAAAGAGGTGCATTGAGATGAACTTAGTGTTGAATTAAGAAAAATATCATTTTATCTTGACTGAACACACAGTATTGGTAGATAAGATCTCAGAAAAGGGAATTGAAGCTGATAAAGGCAAGATACAAGCTATTGAGAAGTTACCACCTCCTTATTCAGTACAGGATATAAGAAGCTTCTTGGGACATATACTTTTATAACCAGTTTACTAACGATTTCTCAAAGATTGCTAGGCTATGGACTAACTTCCTTAAAAAAGATGCGGATTTTGATTTTAGTAAACAATTCTTTGAGGCTTTCAAAACTTTGAATAAAGAGTTAGTGTCATTGCCTATCTTGGTTAGTCTGAATTGGGATTTGCCCTTTGAGATAATATGCAATACAAATGATTATGCAATATCAGAGGTCTTAGAGTAAAAGAAAGGCAAAATTTTTTTGAACCCATTTACTATTCTAGTAAGATACTTAATGAGACATAACAAAATTACACAACAACTGAAAAAGAGTTGCTAACATTATTGTATGCCTTCAACAAATTTTGCCCTTAGTTGATCCTTTCTAAGGTGATTGTGTACATAAATCATTCTGCATTGGATTACTTATTGAAAAAAGAAGAAGCAAAGCCAAGATTATTTTTATGGGTGCTCTTACTTCAAGAGTTGTATTTAGAAATAAGGGATAAAAAAGGGGTTGAGAATCGAGCGATAGACCATCTTTCTCGTTTGCATAACCTTCTTTTGGAAAGCTTGGATAAGGAAATTTATGTCACTTTTTTAGATGAGCATTTAATGGCAGTTGAGGTAACCTCTAACATTCCTTGTTTTGCGAATTTTGCTAACTATTTGGTAAGCAACATTCTTCCACATGGTTTGAATGATCATTAAAATAAGAAGTTCTTTCATGATTTGAAAAACTACATATAGGGGGATTTGCTTTTGTTCAAAGTTTGTATGGACCAAATGATAAGACGGTGTGTTCCAGAACACAAGCAAAGATTGATCTTAGAGTGTTTTCATTTGAGGTAAGTAGGTGGATGTTTTAGAGCACAAAAGACAAAAGCAAAAGTCCTTCATTTCAGTTTCTATTGGCCAACACTTTTCAAATATGCCCACAACTTCATGGTAAAGTGTGATAGGTGTTAAAATTTAGGTAATATATCTCGTAAACATGAGCTTCCCTTGAACAATATAATTGTGTGTAAATTGTTTGTTTAGGGGATTTATTTTATAGGACCTTATCCCAACTCATTTGGTAATAAGTACATTTTAGTTGTTGTTGATTATGTTTCCAAATGGGTTAAGGTAATGACAAACCTAACTAATGATTCTTAGGTGGTTGTTAAGTTCTTGAAAAAGATTTTTGCTAGATTTAGCACAATTAGAGTTATTATCAGTGATAAAGGTTCACATCTTTTATAATGATCAATTTCATAGGTTATTGAGCAAACACGAGGTTAATCTTAAAATAGTTTTGGCTACCAGCATCAAACTAATGTGCAAGCTGAGATTTCAAATAGGTAACTAAAAAGGATTATGTTAATAAATTAGACGATGTGATGTAGGCTTATAGGATGACATTCAAGATGTTGATTGGGATGTTATCGTATCGTTTAGTTTATGAGAAGGCTTGTCACTTATCGATTGAGCTTAAGCATAAGGCTTATTGGGACATAAATTTTATAAACTTTGATTTGAAGTATGCAAGTAAGAATAGGGCTTTTTAACTCACAGAATTACAAGAATTCCACCTTAACATATATAAGAGCACGAAATTCTATAAAGACGAAACTAAGAGATTCCATGATCATTTCATCCATTATAGCGAGTTTAAAGTTAGTGATCAAATGCTTTTATATAAAACAAGACTTCCCCCTCTTTCTAGGCAAGCTTAAGTTAAACTGGTTCGAATCATTTACAATTTCAAATGTTACACCTTTTGGTGTGACTAAGGTATCATACCTTGAAAAAAGGAAGTTCAAGGTCAACAGACAAAGACTCCAACACTACTTTAGAGGGTTGATTGATAAATCAAAGGTCATTCTTAACTTTGTAAGTATGTGATAATGGAGGTTCTATTGAGCTAAGGACATTAAACAAGCACTTACAAGAGGCATCCTATGCCTTTAATTTTATTTTGTTATTGCTTTTTGTTAGTGTTTTATGCATTTCTTCTCTTACATTTCATTTTGTTTCATTTTATCTTAAGTTTTTGTTGTTGTTTTTATTTCAATTTTCAGTCACAACATGCATTTTTATACTTGTTTAAGTGTTTTTCAATGCAATACTTAACCTATAATATATATTTGATGTCTATTTTTACAGGGTTCGTTGAGCCATGGCCACAGTGCTTAGAGTCATACATGTGGCTAATGAAAATAACATAAGAAATTCGTTGCAAAAATTTAGCCGCACATGAAATTTAGTGAGGCACTTTGGTACGGTTATGAAGCTTTTGCTTCATTGGTTTCACACATGTATTGGTGACCTAACCTACAGCCTCAATGAATGGCTACGATTTGTTGGCCATCTTCATCTTCTTTTAAAAATCAAAATCGTAACCACACGCAATCCTTAAAAATCATCCATCAACACTTAAAATTTTTATTAGCCTAAGCATTTTCATTTTATATCACATAAATCCCATTCATCTAGTTCTTTAAAAATACTACACTTACAAATTAGGAAAACACATTTAAAACACCACAGTTTTATTTCTAACACTTAAATTTTTGTGTATTTGGTTGATGTTTGTGTTGTCTTGTGCTTTAGGTGGTGAAATAACCTAAGAAAACAAAATGAAAAAAGGGCTTCGTCATCCTCATAAGATAAGGAAACTATAAAGCAACCAAGAAAAGAATCCATTAATAATCATTCATAATTGATATTTAGGGACCTCAAGCATAAGGAAAGATATGCAATTCTTTTAAAAAGGTCCTTTGGTCCACAATAATACTTAGATTTTTGATGTTAGAGGAGTTAGGATTGGAAAATTATGTTGGAAATGTATTTGAGGAAGATGGTTTCACTTTCAATTATAAGGTTAGCGAGGTGGGATTTAAGGAATTAACATATGATTTTTATCTACATTTAAGTTTGATGATAAAGATGTTCGGCATGATCACACAAAGTGTATCAGATTTAGACTAGCCTCAAAAGTGCATAAGATGTCAAGTAATGAGTTCGACTATCATTATGGGGTATTGGACAAGGTCTATTGGTCTCCACCCCTTCAAGTCAATGCTTGCCTTCATTAGTTAGTGTAAGGCACGAGATATTACATTTTGATCATCAAGAGTTTTGGCATGACTTAATAGGGGAGAGTAAACCTTATAACTTAGTGAATTCAAGGTGCACTTCTTTTAAAAGGCACTCAGACACTGAGGTACATCAATGATTGACAAAATTTTTAACAGGAAGAGGTGACGATGAAAGTATTATGAACTTGAATGATTTAATTTACTTATATTTCATATGAAATGGGCTTAAATGTAATGTGGGTGTTACTTTGGAATTTTATTTAAAAAGGGTAGCTAATGAGTAATTTTATGTTTTGAACCGTAAGTGCATGGTATAGATGTAGATAGCATTAGTAAGTATCGGTCGATCCCAAGTACTAACAAAAGCTTAGTTCAAAAATCATAACATTAAGACTAAAGGAAAAAAAAGAAACTAAAAGAACTATGATGATATCTCTTTTAATCTTCTTGAATCCAATCCAACTATGTTTCCTTATGTGTTCTTCATTCTATCTATTGTTCTATGTTGGCAATATGTGTTTTCTCGAGCCTGCCTTGAGCCTCATTCAAACCTCCTATTGATTACCTTTACTTTCTCTTTGTTTTCCCTCTTTATAGCTTGAAATTAAGGCCTGTGGAACGGACACGATCACTCACGTGGCTGTGTAAATGACTAAGTCCCTCAATCTTGCTTCAATCTTTAAAAATTATGATGAAACATGATCCTAGAGGGCTACACAATCTATATGGTCGTGTCCTTCATCAGCACGAGTCCCTCTAGAATAGCTCTAATTCTACCATTTTCTGTCCCAATTTCACCTTAATTCTTATCCTTTTTATTTGTAAAGGTAAATAAGACCTAAAATGCAATAAAAACAAGATAAGTGCCAAAATTAATAAGAAAATCTCAAATGAACAATCAAAATACATTAAATAAGGGATTAAAAATATAATTTATTTATTATTTATCAAATTCTCCCAAACTTAATCATTTTCTTATCCTCGGCTAGATCAATTTCATTACTCTCAACTTAATAAGAAACAACTCCGAGAAATCATTAAACAAAAAGAAAGTATTTGTGAAGATTTTCCATTATTCATTCAATTATAAATTGTTTGAAATATTAAGCAATTAGTTACTTGCATCAAATTAGAAATCAATCCAATTCAATCCATAATACTTCAAATTTCTACTTAATGTATTCCATTCTACTTAATGAATAAAGTGTAAATAAGAAAGATGCTAAAACCTTTAAAATTTTTCATACCCCTTTTTAAAAACAAAACATTAAATTTAAACAATATAGGGGTATTAAGAAGCTTGTTTAAAAAGTTACCTATCTTTTTGATCAGAGTAAACACCTTGTCATAAATGACATCTAGTTACTCAACTAGGTCACTCCCTCAAATGGCTACTAACACCACTCTTTAAATTACATCTTTTTATTGTACAAAGCTAGTAGAGTGAAATTATTTATGCTTATTTATTCACATAAAAATATTTTTTTCTTTTATTTTTTATATATAGGGTAATAAAAATGCTAAAAAATAATTTACATTTAACTCAATTTATGTACAAATTATACATAAAGTATCATAATGCAAATTGAGTATGCATTCTTAAAATTAATGGACTAAATTGAAGTCAACTTAATCATTTAAACTCCTAACTATTTGCCTAAAGAAATCAAGTCATAATTACGATTAAAAAAATTCCTGAATTGTTCATTATTATGATAATTATAATAAGATTGACATGCTTAATTGTTAAGACTTTACCCCCAAAATTAAGTTATACATTGTCCTCAATATACAAAACATGTAAGAATAATGAAAAATATAAAAAGTAAAGGAGAGGGTAAGGATAATTGTCTTCTTATAGAAAAAGATTTCTCACCTTATCCAATGTAGTTAACTTTTATCCAATGCTAACGGAATCTTTTATACCCCAAAACAAGGGGTGATGTTACCTTTATAATCTATGGAACTCCATCAAATCCCAAGTAAGAAAGTTAGGACCATCAAACTAAAAATGTGAAAATAACTAAACTACTAATGAAAATACTACAAACTACTCAATAAAAACAAAAAAAGCTAACTATTAGGTTGCCTCCTAACTAACACTTCTTCACGAGTCTTATAGTTGGAGTTCTTAGTAATCAAACTAGATCTATAGTTAGTGGTTTGCTTTTGATCAATTTTCCACATAAAGGTTTACCAGCCCACATGTAACATCCCGTTTCCATAGAACGGGTCGGACCAGAGAAACGGGTCCAAGAGAGGTCAATCAATGAAATTAAGAAACCACATCTCATGCTCATGCACTTATGAACAACGATTGTTACTCATGAAAAATTTATTGTACATGCATTCATGAC
>JANQBM010000002.1:18835765-18856404 GCA_025594535.1 Erythroxylum domingense | reverse complement strand
TGTGACACGCCACCCTCGCAGGGCACGGATTCGGATATCACCGTCGATATCGGGTTCGGGTCCAGTCGGGAGAGGGGCGTTACACCACATATAGGCCACATGTTGTAAGATAATAAGGATATAAGGTATCAATTAATAAAAGCAAATGAATCTATTAATGTCCTTTTTAATAACAAACTATCAATATAATAAGGAATAATAAAACCAATGAATCTTCTATTAGCTTTGATAGTTTGTTTTATGGGAAATAGGGGCCCTCTATACTTAATATTAATGTCAATAATTCCTCGATAGCCTCTTATTTGGCTCCTCTTCTTCATCTTCCTCTTTTTTGTCTTCCATCTCCTCTTCCTTCTCTTCTTAAGTGGAAACTTCCTCCATGTCTTCAACCTCTAGCTCCACTTCACTTTATAAAGTTATAGTATTCATATGTCCCCTTAAAGTTAGCTCGGTGTATCCATATAAAACACTTACCTTATTAAATCTATATAGGGCAACCTTTTATAAAGCATTGCCTTTTAGGAGGACATCTACAAGATTTTGATAATCCTCTTACTGTTGTTGTTATAGAAATCCAAATGAAACATGATCGTTCCGTGCAAAGTTGTAATAATTGCTCCATTTTAGATTATAAGTATTCTCATAACTAGTATCTTAAGGCCAGTTCTCCACCCAATTTAAATGTTTCCATATATAATTTGATGTTTGAAATTCATGATTAGGGTGATCACCCCTATAAATGTCATAACACATCATGGATGTCGATTGAGCTATCAAATATATGTCACCATGCCCCTAGTTTTAAGCTTCTAAAGCTACCATAAGTGATGGCGTACTATAGTCTCTTTAAGAATACTATCCTTTTTATCCTTCCATCGTGTTTTGTGGCTATAATGATGATTACCCAAATCTTGAAAATAAACCACAAACTCAAGATCAAGAAATAAAGTTAAAAGGAAAAAATAAATATAAAATAAAAGAAATAAAACTACCTAAAAAGAAAAAAATAAATAGATTAATAAAAATAAGGTCTTCCTAATATTCTAATCCTTAGCAATGGTACCAAAAACATGATTTGTAATTTTATGCTCTAAACCTCAAGTTTACGATGTAGTTGTAACCAACATTGGTAAGATGGGTCGATCCTAAAAGGACTAAAATTACTAGTACTTACTATTTTTCTATTATCCAGCCTAACAAATTATGTTGTTTAAGACAAATCAAATGCAAAATAAAAATAATAAACTAAAATAGTTCATCACAATTATCTAACTAGAATGACGATTACACTGAGAAATAATAAAGAAAAATAGTGGTATATGGATTTCAAATTTCCTTAAGATTTCTCATACAATTATGATTTCACTACTCAATTTAATCTATAATTTATTAGAACTTGAAAATTCCTATCTTATGTCAATATCTTTCTCGATGTTATTAATGTATAACCCTTAGTTGATGAAATCTATTTTTATTTTAAACACCTAAGATTGCATTAGTCGATTCATGAATTTCACTATTAGGTTTGACCCTAATCCAGAGGATTTATATTTATTTATCTTTAGGTTTACAACTTCTTTTAATTGTGGTAGATCCATTTATTCAAAAGAATTTCTCAATCTCAATTACATGAAATAATATAGTAGCAATATCAATTCAAGGATAATTAAAAACACATAATTAAATCTCAAGGAAACTAAAGAATGGATTAAGTTTAAAAAATCACAACAAGGTTTGTTACAAGGTTCATTTAATCCAAGTTCTAACAAAAGCTTATTTCATAATCATAACATCAAGACTAAAGGAAAAATAGAAAGCTAAAAGAACTATAATCAGATCCATTTTGATCTTGCTTAAAATCTAATTAGATTGATGGAAATCCTCTTTAAAATATTTCCTTATTTGTTCTTCGATTTATCTATTGTTCTAGGTTAGCAATTTATATTTTCCTGAGCCTTTTTTGAGCCTCCTTCAAACCTCCTACCAATTATCTTTGTTTTCTCTTTATTTTACCCTTTCATAGTTTGAAATTAAGGTTTCTAGAGTGGACATGGTCACTTATATGACTGTGTGCATGAGCATCTTTGAAAATAAAAATGAAATAAGGTCCTAGAGGACTATATGTCCTTTATCAGCATGGATCCCTTTAAAATAGCTCCAATTCTTCTATTTAATGTACCGATTTCACCCTAATTCTTTTCCTTTTAATCCACGAAGGCAAATAAGACCTAAAAGCACAATAAGAACCAGATGAGTACTAAAAACCAAATTTAAAATAAACAAGTAAAATGTATTAAATATGAGATTAAAAGTATTAGTTTATTTAGGATTTATTAGTAGCTAGTAGAGTAACAGGTAAGATTTTTAATTCATCATTCGTCATAAGACTAGTAAGGAGTTTGGGTATGTTGATTAAAATGGATGGAAAGTGGGTATTAGATGTGACACCTAAAGATGTCACTCTTCTAAGGAGGCCCTCTCAAGCCCCTCAATCTCCTTTAGCTCAAGTTCCACCAGATGCTAAAGGTTCATAATCTCAATTTCAATAAGGACAAGCTTCAATAGAAGAAGCAAATGATGTTTGGAAAATCAAGAATTAATTCAAGTTAAGGGTAAAACAACTTAAAATTGAAGTGAAGTGATAAAATTGAAGTTAGGCAAAAGAACACTAAAATGGATGTGGGATGGATCAAAGAAAATTTGTTCAACTAATTTGCTTATCTACAATTTCAAACCACACCACTTCTATTATATGAGCCAATACTGTTAGCTCTAGAGGATCCACACCAAAGGGAAGATAAGAAGAATTCACCTTTTCTAAGGTAAGTGTGTTTTTTCTAACCCTTTGCACGCATAAGCATTCATTTAGCTTTATGATAAATTCATTTAGGATAATTTCATGCATTGTATAAAAATAAAAAATCAAATTAGGGTAATTTTTAAGTTTGGTCATGCATTAGACCATTTTTCACTGTAAATAAAAATTCATGATTTGTAGTTGCACTTTAGCATGTTTATTCTCATGTATATTCATGCAATTCAACTTTTTATTATCTTCTCCATATTATGGCATTTAATTTCACTTTGTCTTATTTGATTTTTTAAAGTTTTAACTAAAATGTGAAAATGACCTTGATGCAACAATTTTGCTCCATAACTTAAGAGTATAAGGTAAAACCCTAACCTTTTACATTCTTTGATATTAATTTTCTACTTGAATTTAATAGCTAGAATTAACTAAGTTGAATGGGAAAATTGGAATTTGAAAAGTAGAAATTGTTTGAGCATGTTTAATAGGCATATTGCTAATTCACAACACTCAAGTAAAGAATAAAATCATGCCAATAATGTTAGAGGAGTTTTCTTGTTTCCTTATCTTTTATATGATCTTTGTGCCTTGGTTTCCTTATTTGATTAATATTGTGGGCAATGTTACAAATAAGTGTGGTGGAGGGTTTAGGTTAGATGAAATTGAATCAAGGTTATTAGGAAGGGGAATTTAAGTTGTAAGATCATGTGATGATGGTGACTTAGGGAAAGTGTTTTAAGCTCACCATTCTTAACTTGGTAAAATGAGTAAAATTGGGAAGTTAAAAGTGTTAAAATTTGTGAAATCACACTTTAAAAAGTTTTTACTTTAATCACTTAAGTGAAATTGTGTGTGATAAAGGTGTTTTACGTGATGAAAATGAAATTGTATTCTTAATAATTGGTTTACACTTGCTTGAACCTAAACTAGGACTAGTACATAGGATCTTTCCTTATAAAAAAAAAACTCCTCCTCAACCTTTAAAAGAGATAAGAGTATGGTTTTAGCCACTCCCAATATGTTAAGCTCTTTGAGGAACTGGGGCTAGTCATCACAAATGATTGCAACTCATATTAAAAGAGGGTTTATTATGGAGATAAGTTATAATTGCAGATCGAATAATAACAAAATAAATGAAATAAAAGGATCCTTAATTTACTGACTGGTTTGTAGCAATGTAAGTGAACCATCCTAAAAAGAATCTAAACTTTAAATAGTGCGAAGTTACTTGAGTTGGACACACCTAACTTAGTGATTGCAATCAGTAATATAGATAGGTGTAATAAATAACACTTAGATTTTAGCCTTTGACTTGTGAAAATAGTTCAAATATTATGATAATGAGGTTAATCTTAATTTGGTGTGGTTGAATTTCTCTTTTGAATTACATTGATCACACGATTTGAATAACTTAGAATATCCCAAGTAACTACCAAGACTTAAAGAAGTTGATCCTAACCTTATTCTATGCTTATTTTGCTTGAGGATAAGTAAAAGTTCAAGTGTGGAGGAGCTGAAGTGAATATAATTTTCATATATTTGCATTTGAATTTTGCTTAAATTTATTTTAGTGAGACCCAAACTAATGTGGTTTTATGTAATTTTTAGATGTAGGCCCTTCATATGAGCGACTTGGATTAAAGAGGGCTTAAATTTGGAGAATTAGGCCAAGCTAACCAAGAAACCATGATCGCGGCCTAAAGCAGGCCAATTAGCTGCAATCGTGTCTACCCATGTATTTCCACTCGCCATTTGCCAAGGCTGTGGCCTTCAAGAAAATGTCACACGACATTTCCAAATAATAAAGAAGAATTTTTGGGACTAATTTAAAAAAAAAACTAAGATACAAAAGAAAGAATAGCCAAAAGAAGTCAGGGGTTTTAAGGTTAATTGTGGAAATTGACCATGTAAGTAGGGTTAGCTTGATGTCTATATAAAGATTAAGATTGAAAGGGAAAATAGGATATGATACTTTCATCATTGATCAATCATTTTTAGAAGGAATCACAAAGGAGGAATCAAGCTTAAAAGGAAGATTAAAACAATTATATCCTTTTGTTCATTTATTTTCTTTAATGTTTCTTAAGAATCTTGTAACGGTGACTAGTTTCATTAAAGTTGTTTAGTTAGGAAAATTATGGATAAGCTTGTTTAAGTGTGTGTAATTTATTGATACTCTATAACTCTTGATTTTTTCTTTATTCAATCTTGAGTTTAACGAAATTTAGCTTTGATAAACCTAATACACCTTGGGTAACTAATGATCATGAGAATGTAATTAGTTAGAAGCTAACAAGATTGAATAGGGGAGACTATATGGTGGCTAAAGGTAGAAACTATTGTCTTTAAGGTAATTAGGTTAAAAATATAATTAAAGGGGTTGATTGAACGTAATGCGTCACTAATCAACTAACTTGTTGGAGACAGGTGTTGGGATTAGTTATGGTAGGCCATTTCTATGCTGAGAAAGTGCTAGTGGTAGGATAACAACCTTTGCCTAGAATAATCAAGATAATTTAATCAAATGGCTTTAAGAAATCATGCCACTTACATTCCCATTCCATAATCAACCTAACTAGGAAACCTAACATTTATCACTATTTAATTGCATTCACTTTACATACTTGCATCATACCATTTCTTTAGCATATTGCAGTTTTAGTATTTTAGCATTAGTTTTATTAGAATTCGTAATTAACTTCATTTACATTCTAAAATCAACCTTTTTATTTTACACCAATTCATTAGTAGATTGATACAATAACACTTGATTAATTCTAGTACCACCTAATCCTCACAAGAATGATCTTCGGAATTCTACTTGATTTATAACGACTTCAAGCCATGCACTTGTGGCTGCACAAATGGTGCTCCTATAATATTTTGTCCTTTTTGGTTAGATTATGATATGCCTAAGTATGTAATTTAAAATCTTTACTCTAAAAATTTATTAAAAATATTAACCTAAGAGGACCTCTCTGATACTTCTTGTTAATCCCTAATGGCATCCAAGAGAAGGAAGGGTGAATCGGGTATTGATAAATTTTAAATGAGATATTTACTTAGCGTGTTAATGAGCACAATTTATAATAGAGATATAAAATAATAAATTTCGACAGCACACTTAATTAATAATGTCAAAAGAGCAAGGAAAGAGAAATGTAAACTAATTATTAATGATTCAACAAGTAACCTTTGTCTATTTCCACTTTTAAGACTCTTAATGGAATTCCATTTGACTCTTTTTTCAAGGAGAAAAATAATCTTTGTACAATATTTTCATGACAAGGAGCAACCCTTATACAAGCTTTCTTAATGGAAAAACGAGACCTTAATTCCATTTGAAATACCTCCAAGTACAATAGACCAAGGCCCAATAGAAGCTTACAAGATATCTCACGTTATCACTTTGATAATATCAAATAGGCTCATTCACTCAAATGAGAAAATGAATGCTCAAATACTTGAAAACACTTAGAAATATGTGAATAAGACACCTAAATACTTTTCAATATAAGAACCATTGATAAAAACATATATTTATAGATTTTTAGAGCTCCAAGTAGTCTTTAGAGCCTAATTGATACAAAGGTTAGCTCCACTACACTAATCGATCACTAAGTCATATTGGTTGATCAATATGCATTCAATTGAACAAATTTACTAGTCATTGCACACTTTTCAATCACTAGGACATATTGGTTGAGCAATATGTCCCCTAGAGGGACATTGGTCAACCAAATCACTATATTGATCAACCAATTTGTTACACAAATAGCCATATTACATGTTTAACCTACATTGGTTGACTACTAATCTATATTGGTCAACTAATCCCGCTAAAATTATGATTTTAACAACTTTAAATGCTCATTCTTAATTTTTTATTGCAATTATAATTAAAAATAACTTTAAAAATATACTTTAAAAAATATTTGAAAGATAAAAAAGCTTTTCTTTTAAAAAAAAAGCTCTAATACGTTTTGATAAATGAAAAAACTCACATAATTAAGATGAAATGTTTATGTATGATGAGCCTTTAAGATTCTCAATATAGCTAACTAAAATTACAACTAACATTACAAAATATAGAATGATCTTGATGTGCTTTGATCTTGTTTATTGACTTGATCTTCACTTTGAAAACTACAAATTTTAACTTTTCTTTCTCATCTTCATTAATAATTATCTTCTTGAATTATGGTTATATTTTGTCTTAATATCACTTCTAATCAAAATAATAAAATTATTAATAGTACTTATATTTTGTTATCACTAAAATTGGTATTGAAACCTCCCCTAATTTAACAAATGTTTTCATAGTACATAACGAGATAGTAATTCCTTCCTTCCTAACTGTAGTAGACAATTATCTTCTCTGGAATCAGAATATATCTCTATATAATAGCAGTGAAAACCTTATCTTTGAAATATTAAGAAAATTCTTCACTAGTTAATGTCTGTTTTCTCTAGATTACAGAGCAGCAACGCAATTATCTTTGAACCTGAGCCTTATTTTTGCGCTTCATATTCTTATTCGCCTAAAAAAGCTAAGGCACACATCTTTCTGCCTCGGCAGTATATGCGTATTTTTATGACTGATGTGCATGAGTCATACCAGCGAAGAACAATTAAATGCAGCTAATACGCCAAGCATAATATGCCTTTTCGCTCAAGCTAATGTATGTATACCTTTCACTTATTGGTTGAATCAATATCTTTCACACTCGACACAATTACAGTTCACAGAAGTGAGTGTTCAAAACTTAAAACATACATCTTGATCACTTACTGGAAACGTGAGTTATAACACAACCGTAAGTAACGTACCGTGTCCCAAGCCTCAACGAGACAATGTTGTCTTAAAGACTAAAGCTGAAGGACTTACTGAGCCATGCCTTCCAACCGCATGCTTTTCTTCGCATCAATTCTGACCTGCCTTCTGTCATATGTGGCTGCAACTGTTTCTTACACAGAACAAATTTTCTGGCGCCACAAGATCCTATTGCTTCCTGAGGACTCAAAGCTACAATACAAGGATTTACAAGAAAATGGATCTTGTAAGTGTGTGTGAGTAGTCTGAAGCTGATAGAAAAATAATTACCTATTAGCGGTCTATGGTAAAGGCATCAAGATTCAAGTTCATTTGCTCTGGGGAAAGCATATAGTCTTGTTGTCAAAACAAAGATTCATGATAGATTTATTGGCACCCATCAGAACAAAGAGCACGGATACTTAAATATGCAAAACGTTTGAATTAACAACAACCACATACCGATTATGTTGAAAAACCAAAACATAGGCACTACATGCCTGAGTTCCAGATGGATTTTTTTAAATCCCAAATCTACGGAGTTCACTATTTAAGGCGAGAACAAAGGCAACCTGGTAAGCGAAGATTACAGTATTCATCTTAGCCCGAAATTGTGATGACGTACCTTCTGAAGTCCCATTTGCACAGTAAAGCATGAAGTTTTTGACATCGGAGCCAAGAACAGGAACACGACCTCCTCGTGCATACGCTTTCAGAGCAGACTCAATGACACCCGCAACAGGATCGTCCTCTTTCACCACAAACCTCAGAGGCCCTGCACTGCCAACCACATTCACGGTTATCAAGAATCTGTTCCGCTTTTCATTTCCCTGCTTCTTCTGCTTCTGAAACATCATTTTTCTGCTCAGTACTAAAGTGTTAACTTGGGGCATTTGATTCTCTACTTTCGAATCTGTGTTTAACTCTACATATCCAAGCCCACTCGATTATTTATGACAGAACAGCAGATGACAATTTATAATATGGACTGATCGATGATGGAAATTCACTGAAAGACTGAAGCTTTCAAATTTTAGAGTAGAAGGGGGATTGTGGAGGGAAGAAGACCAAGGCACCGATAGTACCAGGCTTGTTTGGAAACCAAAGGAGGAAAATGCGTAAAACGACTGCGCAGTTGCTAGAACCAGAGTGAAAATGCGCATCAAAGTCGTACATGACCCAACCATCCGGTATGCAATTGGTATGATGGAAGTAGAAAAAGGAAACTACTCTAATCGATAGTTTGGGCTTGTGCTTGTGTGTTTAGAATACGAGCAAAACCAAGAACTCTAGGTTATACATATAGAACAGTTGAAGAAGAAGATCAAAATGTTGAGAATGATGAGGTTTTGGTCGTAGTTCTCTATTAAGAATATTCTGCGTAGCTTCACTGGTTTTGACGAAGGACAATCAGTTCGTTTGAATAATGTTTTTCTGAGCTCAATAAAAGCTGTAAATAATGCTAATATTATGTAGTTTTTTTAAAAAAGTGACGTAAAAAAATGGTTTTAAAGAATAGAAACTGCAGAACGAGTAGATTCTAAATTAATCAATATTACAAATAATTAAAAATAATAACTAAAATACTATGTAATTAAGTTATTGTAACACCAATTCATTTATCATATTTAGTCTGTTACCACTTACATAATTTAACGTTACGGAGCCTCTACATTAGAAAAATATAATATTTACCCAATTCGTTTCAAGTTTTGTCATGCTTTCCTTATCAACTGTTGCGATTCTTAAAAACTTGCACTCTTTAAGAAGCATTTATTCTGATTTTTTTTTTCTGCATATCAAGGAGTGAGATTGTGATGTATTGATCAACAAATAGAATCTGACTTTTCAATGCCATTACACGATTTTATTAACCCAATCGTAACAAGGATCAGACTCGTCGGCTCGTTCTAGCCATTCACTCTTAATAAAATTTGGTCGTTCTGCATATTCGGGGAAGAACGTACGGAATGAAAAAGAGGGTGAACGCTAAACTCGTGGTGGCGGTGCTGTCGTAACAGTTAAATAATAGAGTTATATTAAGAAGCTGGCAATAATTGGAATCGTCTTTGTTAAATAATATGTGCATGTAATGTACGATTAGATATATTTTTAGTATTCAAGCTAAGATGATTAGTTTTCAACTAAATAAATATCTGCCCCTGACAAGGAACAGAGAGCATGGAAAGTCCGTTTATTTGAGATAACTACCATACTATGGAAATTTCCGTGTGGCCGGGCCTAGCGTGAGAGATGACGTTGGACTGCACGAGAGACGACCCTTCAGTATGCGACTCTAGGCTCTAAATAGGCCAGCTTCGTCGAACTTGTCTTTGAATGCTATTTTATGTTTGAAAAAAGAAACATGCTTTCTCAACTACATCAAGCGTTTCTACAATTCTGTCCTGTTCTGTTCTAGGTTTTATTCATCGGAACAACATTATCAAACTCATCAACAAGTTTCATAATTTACTCATAATAATGTCCAACAATTGCCCAAATCACTCGTCATGGTTATTGAATTCGTTAGAGTAATGGTTGAAATGTATAATTCCCCTCAAAAGGATAAATTTCTTAATCAGTAGCGTTAAATTATCTAGTAAATAAATGTCATTTATTATTACAAATAAGAACCTCATCTACAATATAACTAACAAACCATTTTGACGCAGTGGATATAGTTCTTATAGTAAGATTATGTAAGCTTCTTATATTCAAATGAATCTTCAATTTACTCTTTCCCATTTTTATAATCGAGAAGTACATTAGAGCTAGACTACACTTTTTCGTCCTCTACCGCAATCAAAACTTTCGAACTTATCTCTTCATACAGCACCAATTGCTTTTCAGCACATGTCAACTTTCAATTCAGGATAGCGTTTATCCCAGCATAACTCCATCTGGCAGTCATGTTTTTCACAGGGAGTTTTGGCATCAGTCACGCAGTTTGTAAATAGATGCTAAATTTGTAATGGGTTTATCAGCCCACACGAGAAAAAAATATACACCACACATAAGTTCAAGTAAGGTTCTATCATAAAATCAATTAATAATAGGTGGAATAATATAATAGGCTTATATATTAATTTTTCCCTCTTTTTTTGATATGAAAAACTTACATATGAGTATTCTCAAAAAGTACATAACTTCTTTTTGTTTTTTTACAAGTTAGGCAATTATTTACCTCTAATCTATACTAATGTTAATGGTAAAGTTTGAAAGTTACAAAATAAATATCTAATAGTTATCAATACAAGATACATCTTTTATGACATACTATACTTTATACCTCATCCGTTCCTATTATTAACATAGACTCATGTATGAAACTTACATTAAAAAATTAGAATTAATTGTTAAAATCTTAAACTTGTTTTAAAAATAAATATGGCATTATTAGTAGTTAAAACTACTACAACTTACAAAAAGTTCAACACAAACATTATACAATCTAATTTATTACAAAGAAAATTAGCGATTACTCAAAGTATGATAATCTGTGCTATAGATTCCATCTACGTTTCATATCTAGGGAGGGATTGAACTATAAACTTTCAACAATTAAGGTGAGTCTGATCCAATTAATGATCTTATTTGTAAGCTGATATTTATCCTCTTCAAAGTTGGTAAATCTACAAGAGTTTCGTTCCTTCCAAAGGGAATAGATGGTAGTGGTGAAAGTAGCCCTATATAGAACTGCATTAGACATACCTTTTTTGGAGTTATGGATTGCCCAAGCCAACGACTCTTCCCAAGTATAAGGATAGTCATTACTTGGTATCATGAGCAAAATTCTGCTTCAGAAAGCTTTTGAGTATCTACAGAGAAAAAAGAAATAATATATATCCTCAGCTTCTATTTTACATAAAAAACAAGTTGCATCCACAATATCGTATCATTGACTCTTAGTGTTGAGTTTGTTTTCAATTGCGAGCCAAAAGATAAAAGAGGCTTTGGGTAGAATGGCAATTTACCATAAAAGAGAAGACCAAGGTACTGCCATTAATCCCCTTGTAAAAATCTGATGGCAAGATTTATTAAAGACCTTACCACTCGGATTTGGAGACTAAATGATAGGGTCATCCATCTGTTCATTATCTAGGTGAGGGAAATGTTGAGCCAATGTATCAAGGCCTTAATAATGCCCTCTCCATTGATCGTTAAACATCAAAGATGAAGTCTTAATATTAAGAGGAATTCTATTTCTTAAGTGTTGAACCTAAGGATTGAGAATAAGGGGACTCATATCCATCCAATTGTCATACCAAGCCAAGTTCTTTCTGCATTACCAACCTTGTGCCTAATACAAGGATAAACAAAGTCTCTCAACTTCATCATCTAGATAAGAATCCAACAAAACTCCTTAGTATAAGGAATTTACCGAAAATACATAATTTTTAGGTGATATTCATTTATCCACTTGACCCAGAGGGCATTATGGTCAATATATAACCTCCAAAGCCGTTTGCACATTAGGGCCTTTTGTATGATACAGAGAGAAATGATCCCGAGACCCCCAAATTTTTTAGAATTTTAACCTCACTTTATTTCTTTTTGCATTCTTTGAGTTTTCAGAGCCACCTGACCATAGAAATGCTTTAGTGATTGTGTCAACCTCTTTAAAGACTTTCCTTAGCAATGCAATGTGAGCCATCTAGTATAAATGTAAGCTACTCAGTACAGAAATGATAAGTGTTAACTTAACAGTATAAGAAAGAAACCTATTTTGTCAAGCATTCACTTTTGCCTTGATTCTTTCAATAAGAGGCAAGCAATCAGTATACTTTAGTTTAGAAGATGTGATTGGGACTCCCAGGTAACGAAAGGGGGGAGATTGTAGATTTAACCCCACTAATCTTCGTATTTTAGTAGTGTTCCTCACATCAGCTAAGAGGTAAAGATTGCTCATTTTAGAGTTTTACTTTAAACCTAATCAACCCGTAAATAAATCCAAAACATGCATCATCATAGTGATAGAATGAGAATCAGTACCATAAAGGATCAAAAGATCATCAACATACATCAAGTGAGTGATATTGAGTGCCCTGCATTTATAATGAAATTGAAAACTCCTATTGCAAGATATCATTTTATTGGTCAATCTAGAGAGTCCTTCCATCACTAGAGTGAATAAGTAAGGAGATAAAGGATCCCCTTGTTAGATTCCTTTATCAATCTGAATAAGCTTAGTAGGAACCCCATTTATTAGGATACTCCAGAACGGGGTTTGAATGTGTGACATTATCCAATCATTGAATTAAGAAGGCAGCTGCAAAGCTTCAAGACATATACTGATGAATCTCCAAACTAACAGTGTCAAAAGCCTTGAAAAAAAACAATTTTGATTAGGCAACTGTTGAAATTCTTGCTTGAGTTGTAGTCTTTATATGGCTCATCAAAAAGAAATTAGATAGGGCTTTGGTGAATGTGGAATGGTTAACTACCTTTCCAAAGAGTAAGGCCATGTTTTTAGACCTAAGATTCTTAGACCATATCCCTATTAAGGTGGACAATCTATTTAAAAAGGTTTATTTGAAACTTCCTTTCAGGTTTAACAACTTCCTGATCAATGTAGAAGATTTCCAAGAAGCAGTCAGTAAGGGATTGGAGGTAGAAGTAATTGGTACTAAACAATTTAATTTTTTTACAAATCTAAAAGCTATAAAGCAGGAATTGAAGAGAGTAAATGGAATTAAGGGTCTTAGTACAATGCAAGGGCCAGAATTTGCTAGCATCGACTTTCACTCTTACAGAAATCACTAGCTAATAATTGTACTGATGAGATTATTACGAAGGAGGAGAAGGAGGCCCTGAAGTCCTACATGCAAGTAGTTGATAACCACTACTCATTATTAAGACAACGGTCCAGAGTCAATTGGATTAGGGAAGGAGCAAATGAACTAGGTTTTCTTCAATATCATTAAGGTAAGGAGAAATGTCAACAGGATTACTTCGATAAAAACAGAATCAGGGGAGATATTTTATAAGCAAGTTGAAATTGCTGAAGATGCTTTGAAACACTTCCAAAAGATCCTAGGATCTGAGGGTAATAATAACTTTAACAATGCAAACCTCAGGATGTTTATTTCTGCTAAAATTCTTGAAGATCAAATGGATCTTTTAATTAGGTAGGTCACATATCAAGAGATAGAAGCAGTGGTATTTAAAATAAATGGCTTGAAGGCTCCTGGACTAGATGGCCTGAATGGATTCTTCTATAAAAAAACTTGGGATACACAGATTAAAATATGTGCTACACTACATCATCAATGAAAATTAAGGAGCATTCATAAGCAAGCAGAATATTAGGGATAACGTCATAATTTTACAGGAACTTTTGAAAGGGTACGCAAGAGGAAAATCCCTCAGAATTGCACATTAAAAGTTAATCTCCAGAAAGCTTTTAATAGTGTCAGTTGGGATTTTTTACTGCAGACTATAGAATTTATGGGCTTCCCTCATATTTTTATCAATAGGATAAAAGAGTGTATTTCTATAGTTTCTTATGGGATCATGATCAATGGGAGTCCCACTGAGTTGTTTAAAGGCCAAAGGGGTCTTAGTCAAGGGGATCATCTTTCCCCTTACTTATTTTTAATTTGCATAGAGGCTCTTACCCTTATGTTGAAATATAAGATCTCCTCGATTCCAGACTTAAAGTTCTATACCGAGTGTAAGTTGCTTTCACTAACCAACCTATATTTTGCAGATGACCTAATCCTTTTGATATCCCCTCAGTTATGATACTAATGAATACTTTAGAAACATTTAAGGAAATGCCGGGTTTGAGCATCAATTTTTGAAAATGTTTCTTCATCTTATCTAAGAATATTGTACACCTAGCTAATGTTATATCTCTTATAACTGAAATGAGTAATCAAGAGTCTCCTATCACTTATTTGGGCATCCCTATCTCTTAGAGAAGACTCCGATTTAGAGAATGCCTACCTCTTACTGAAAGGATACAAAAGAGATTAGATTCATAGACAAACAAAACATTATCATATGGTAGAAAACTTGAGCTCCTAAAATCGGTTATTATGTCTATGAATAAATATTGGTTCCCACATTTTCCTTTCTAAAGGGATGATCAACATTGTGGAAAAAATAATGAAACAATTCTAATGAAGTAAGGAGAAAGGAGAAAGAGGGATTGCTAAGGTCAGTTGGAGTCAAATTTGTTAACCTAAAGCAAATGGAGGGCTGGGCTTGGAGTCAATTGGTAGGAGCAACAAATGCTTATTGTTGAAAAGATTGTGGAGAATTTTAAGTGAGAAGGTATAACACCCCACTCCCATTTGACAAAGATGACATGTTATTAATCTCACTTTCAATTTATAACATGACATCATAATTAAAATCACAATTCACACTTTTGCTAACATCCAAAATTTCCTCATTTTATATCATACTATCATATACATTGTAGCTTCAAGTTCAACATCATCTATAATTATACAACATCGTCCCATGAGTATAAATAACTCAGTCTATATAGTATGCTACAAACATGAGGAACGCATAAAAATTATTAACAAACTATTTGTTCAATTCCCAGCTGGCCGACCTTTGAGCCATATCTGATCGTAAAATTTGCACAAAATATGCTTCTATGGAGTCTTAGAAGCTAGATCGTCTCACTCTCAAACTTAAAATTGCCAATGTGAAATTTTGGTGAATTTTGCGAACTCAATAGAGTAACCATCCTCGATGGTTTACTTATGTTATATCACACAATCAATCATAAACATATTGTCACATAGTTCATTTCAACTTGATTATCATCAGGATCTATCACAAACAAATTATATTTCAGTCAAACAGTTGAATCAAACTATTACTTCATAACATATGAATAAAAACATAATCATTGGTTTAATACCATGTATTCAATCATCTAACATTCTTACAGTTTTGCAAATCATTCAATGAATTCAAATTATATGTGCATGCTATATATATGAGACTCACATTCATTTTCACATTGTTGTGACTGTGTGTTTTTTTAGTATCTCGTGTTATTAGGTTCATTGATTATAGTGAGCCTTAGGCTCTAATCATAAATGTGCTTGAGCTTTAAGCTCTTTTTAGTTGCAGTCTCAGTCAGTAGCATCACCAGTCACAACTATCTTTATATTACATGTATTGAAATGAAATGCATGCCACAAATCATTCAAATACAATCAATCACTTTTATTCACATTATCTCAGTCAATACAATCATTCACTTTTAGTTGTGAATCATTTAGGCAGTCTCATTCACATACAAGTAGAACTTCCAATAATATTCACATGCATCAAACACCTCGGACAAGTATTGTCCGGAATTGAGTACACAATCAGTACATACTCATCATATATCAAATTCAATTCAGTAACTATCAGATCAAATTAAAGTGAGACCATCTTAGGTTACTTACAATTACTCCCTTAAGCTTATCACCTTGATGTTCCGGAGATACCCGGAAGTGGTCGCGCTACTTGTTCTCCTATATTTATTAAAACAATTTCACATTACTATACTGCTTATGTAACTAAGTAAACACATATATATCAAAAGGTGTCATGTATCATGCATGTGCAATGACAAATTCTCAAATATATTTCTGTAACAAATTGATGAACTCCAATAGTGCCAAAATTCACACACTCATTCATTATTCTAGCTTTTGCTGAAAGTATCCCATTCGAGTCAAATTTGCATACGCAATAAGATCAAGAAAATCATATATTTCTGTAATACTTTCTTCTAGAAAATTGTTCCTCTGTTTCTTAGTTTCTAATGATACCAAGATCATACAATTTGGTTTATTATTCTATGAGTTATGCTCAAAATATCACAGACTGTGTACATTTGGAATTTTGGTTAGAGCATGATTATGTAGTCAAGTTGTACAACTTATATCTCTCAATTGTAATATCTAAAAATTACAAAATTTATACCAAATGTAAAGCTAAGAGAATAAGCTACAACTTTGGTGAAGACACCTTAGTCTAATTCGGCCTACATCAATACAGTTTATTCAATAACTATAGGACATGATTTCTGTCCCTGGTAGTGCTACAGCCTGAGCCAAGATTCAATTTCATGCCAATTTTGAAAGTCTTAGAGACAAAATTAAAATTCTACTTCTTCAAGAAAGTTTTATAAATAAGTCTCAAGTTTAATCTGAATTAAGAATAAAATCATTTAGAAATCTATAGATCAAGATATAATCAAAATACTGAAACATGTTCAATGAAAATTCTCCAGTTCATAACATTCCAACACATTCCCTCACATTGATTCAATCAATCCTTTTTCAAATCAGTTGAGATGGCTCTAAATGCTTATTTAGAGAAAGAAAAATGTCTTAGGAGTCTATTGGTTTAAGTTCAGAGTCATTTGGAGATCGGATGACAAAGTTGTGGCTAAAAGAATCAAAACTGTTCAGTTAAAATACTCTAGTTCATATTCAGACTTCAAAAACTAAAACCATGCATGTAAACCATCACCTTCTTCTTCCTCTCTCTTTATTGCAAATTTTGTTTTCATGAATAGTGAAAACCCACAAACCAAAACAAAACCCATAGCCACTTATGCATCCATCCATCCACAAGCATGAAAACATCATGCATATTAAGCTCAACATCACAAAACAACTCAAAAATCCAAGGTTCAAACTTAAACATCAAAAACCGTATACTCAAACACGCAAAATCCATTTTTCTGCACTTTCTTTCTATCTTTTGTATCTTCCCATTTTCATCAACAACTTCATTTCATCTTAAATGTTTCATTTTAGATCTTTTCTCTTAACTCAAAACCACCTCAAATGTAAGATCAAACACAAGCATCAAAACCTGAAATTATACACGGCTATTCATCCTTTTTCTGCATTTTCATGTTTTTTTTTTCTGCATTTGTTTTCCATCAACACAATCACTTCTTTTAACTCATCTTAACATCACTATCACCGAATTTCTTCATACACAACACATGCATGTATTCATTTCTAAACCGTAAAACATCAACCTCATTCACAGAACCCAAAAACTTAAAACTTCACTTACTTGATTCTTCAACGAATTCCAGCAGTGAAAATGAAAGATAGGGCTTCGGTGGTTAAACAAAGAATAAGGAAAGTTTCAGTGTTGCATGCTTTCGGTGGAGAAGGAACGATAGTCATTTTCCATATTCAAAACAAAGCAACGTGTTTTCTTAATTCACTACCACATGTCACTTTTTCATGTGAGCCAATTGTCACTACATAATCAGTCCACGTGTCACGCTTCCATTTGTTCATTATTTTAAATTTTCCCTAGTCCAAAATACCTCAATTTTTTGAAAATTCCTAAATTCACCAAAAATTCCAAAATAATCATAATACTCTCTAAATAAATTTTCAACACAAATAATCCATAATTCACATTTTAATCGCATTTATAAATTAATTATACCCGAAAAATATCAATGAATGCATTTACAATTATTTTAATGCATATCAACACAATTCAAATATTTAATTATATCATATGATGCATGAAATGCACTTCTAATTTCTCACAGTATACTTAATTCACTATCCAGGGGTCTAGCCCCGAACATGGGATGTTACAAAAGGGGTCATTATGGGTTAACTGGGTGCATAATTATACATTAAGGGGTGTAAGTCTATGGGCAATCAGACCTAAAGACAATTTTTCATGGTTCTTTAACCAAATTCTTAGACTAGGGGAGGAAGTACAACATTAGATTACTTGCAGGATAGGGACAGGGGATAGAATTTCTTTATGGTATGACAATTGGACAGGTCAGGGAGCTCTAATTCACCATCGGATTGTTAGGGATACTCTGGACAGATTTTCAATAAAAGCTCAAGTCTAAGAGTTAATTGCAAATGGAAACTGGGATCTTTCCCAAGAGGAGATTAGATCTCTATCAATACCTAGTATCGATACAATGAAGGAGAGGATGTATATTTTTGGAATGGACATAACAAATAGGCAAGCAAAATAACTAAAGTATGAGACAAACCCTACAATTGGTTGGGGTAAATTAATATGGAGAAATACTATCAAGCCAAATGCTAGTTTCTTGAGTTGGTTAGCCATAAAGGACAGACTAAGCATTATGACAAGATTAAAATTCCTCTCCTCCTATAAAAGATGTATCCTTTGCAACCTAGATGAAGAGGACAGAGACCATCTATTTTTCAGATGTGAGTTTTCTAATAGAGTATGGAGGCAAGTCTCCTCTCTATGTACACTCAATGGCTATCACAGCAATATGAATGACATTATTCAAGAGATACTACTGAACTATGCTCCCAAACACGACAAGGATGTTTACGTGGTAGCCTTTACAACATGTATTCAAGAGATATGGAAGGAGAGGAATAACAGAAGATTTGCGGAAAGGGAAAGAGGTATACTTGGCCTCACAGAAATCATCTATCATAATATTAGAGAACAACTGGTCATAAACCAGATGGAGAAAAAATGCAGCGAGAGACAAGCTATTTCTTAGAGACTCTAACGAAATTCCAAGAATACCATTACTTAGAGCAGTAAATTTCTGCAACCTAAGCTAGTAAGATACCACACATATAACAGTTCTGCAAGAATCTAAAGTTGGATTCTTACCTTACGGAGTCCCTCCTCTATGAGATCTTTAAAGATCCCTCGCGGGAGTTTAAGACATACAGTTGGGAGAAGCGAGATAGTAGCCAGAGCTCAAACACACAGGATGATCTATCGAGTGTCCCTAATAAGAAAAAATGAGTGAAGACGAAAAGAGAAGATGAAGTTACTAAGATCAAACCAGAAAGTTCTTACCTCCTTAAACGTCTGAAGGCACTAATGAAGGAGACTTTCGAGCCCTAATTTGGAAACTTCTGGTGAAACTTTAAAGGGGGATTTTTTTAACTCGTTTTAGGAAGATCCCAGAATTACATGAGATGGCTTTGTTACACAGTGACGCTCTTTAGATTACGATGTCGTTTTGGTCTTTGTTTTGATATCCTGCTGGTAGGATAAGTGTTGTACTGAACTCCTCTACTTATTTAATTCATTTTAATTTTTCAAAACAAAACCTTTGTCTTCAAGTCTAACTTTATATTTCTTTGTATTACTAAAAGTGTAAATTTTAGTTTTAAGAACCTAGTAATAGTCAATGACTTTTTCTCCTTATAGTAATTGTAGAGTTCACAAACTTGATTGCTAGCTATAGATTTCATTCATTACCTCTAAAAATGAGGTCGGATCAGGACTTATATTTGATTCCTATAATACACCATAATCCTTAGAGCCTATAGGTCTCCTTATCTTTGTAAACCTTCTAATACCCACTTCGTATTGCGAACTTAAATTAATTATACTTCCATACTTAATTGAGTATGTTTGAAGTACTTAATTTAACTAAATTTGGCAATCTCTCATAAAAGACTGATGTTTTCTCCAATTTAATTGTATAATGAATACTCTCACTAAAGTCATAATCTTTAGATAAACAATTTATTGATTTAACTATCTTTGGTGTGTTTAAGGGAAAATAAAATATATATCCCTTGCAGTTCTTTACACAGCAACTAAAATAACCTTTAGTGTCCTTAGATCTGATTTCTTTAGTATAGAATTATAAATCCTTACTTCAATAAGACAACCTAATATATGTAAGTGATTTAAACTTAGCTTCCTTCCATTCTATATCTCGAAAGGAGCTTTAAGAACAAATCTTGACGGAATCCTATTTAAGATATACATTGTAGTTTTAAAAACTTCATTCTATAAACTTAATAAGAACCTATACTTATTGTACATACTTCTCATTATATATAAATGCGTACGGATTCTTCTTTACATCGGATTATTTTGTTGTGGTGTGCCTAACATTATATACCGTGTAATAATGCCCTATGGACCCTTTTATTTTGTTATTATATATAATACACCATAATCCTTAGTGCCTCTAACTTATTATACAAAAGATAAAGATATATAAACCTTGAAGTTTCCTTTATATATAAGATAAACTAT
>JANQBM010000002.1:18800910-18814385 GCA_025594535.1 Erythroxylum domingense | reverse complement strand
AGAACTATGATATGAAGTCAAGGCTTGGTGTTGCTACTTTAGTGTGATTTTCCAAGGGCTAAGATGTATACAGTCCAGCAGAGCACATTAGGAAAGCAATTAAGCTAATGTGCTAAGGAAGAATCTTTTCATTCATCACCATATCAGCTTGGGCAATTATACTTGGTGTATAATCACATGATATATCTATGAGCATAAAGGGACAGTGTGTGCGTCAGTGATGTTTTGGATGATTTAGGGTATCATGAATATGTGAAAGTGTTATGTTAGTTAGATGGTGACTTAATATAACACTATTGGTTCTTTAATGGTCTCACGTCCCATTCTCAGTATGACACGTGAAATTTTAGAGAGAAGATATAACTCGTGGCTTATGTGGCCGAGTGGGAGTTGTTGGCAGTTTATGAAAGATAAAGGCCACTTTATATAACTCCTGTAATAGTTATTTGTCCTAACCTAAGAATAAAGGGTGAAAAACGGATCATTCAACGCAATTTTACAAAATAGAGAAAATACAAGTTTTTCTCTTCCATTTCTCTCTCACGTGAAGCAATCATCAAAGGCTTAGAATTTGGGACGTGAATTAATCAGTGACTTTAGTAGCCAACCGTAAAACGAAGACTAGCAAACAACAAATTGATTCTAACACTTCCGCACAAAGGTTAGTCCTTTTTATTTTATTATACGCTAATCATATTGTAATCTCACATTATAGAATAAAGATCATTCTCTTGAGATATCACAAAATCATATATATGATTTAAATGGTCAGTCTGAGAAGCCATATGCAGACTAATCTTTTAAATTATGTCTTCTTTAAGAAGTATGGAGTTAATAAGTTAATAATTTTCAATTCTTTGTCTTTAGATTTTTTAATGCTTTAGATAATTTTGCACCCTTATCGTACTCTTAATTGTCACTCACATGGTTCTATCGTCTAAAGTTGAGTGACAGAACAGTTCCATCTATAACAAAATATGATCTTCATTTATACAAGTTATATAAAATGTTGGATGATTTGAATTTTCAACTCCTCAGAACTCTAGTTTAAAGTACGATCTTTACTTATCCATAAAATAGTATTTAACTTTTGACATCTGTTTATACTTAGACATTTGCTTAATGATCAGGGCTATGACATCTGTTGGATCCTCTGAGCTGATTGCAGTATCATCACTATGCACTTATGATATATATCACACTTATATAATTCCAAATGTGAGTGGCAAGAAAATCCTCAACTTATCATTTAAATATTCTTGTGACCTAGTGATAATTGTTTGTGTAATTTTGAAAAAATGCAAGTTGTCGTGAAGAGTTATGAAGTTTATCCTAAAGATGCAAATGCATCTCCATGTGGAGTGCATGATTTGACAAAATTGGCTTATTTGCATGAACCAGGAGTCCTCCCTACATATTGTTTTTGTCTAGTGTTTAGATTAATTCATTTGTATTCCATATGAAATGGAGGAAGATAATGTAGGTGAATATCTTAGCTAGTTATTTTTTATTTTGTATTTTGAATATGTTAAAGGTTGAATTTTGCAAGTCCTTGTAGACTATATAGCATATATAAATGCAGTTTTTTGGTTGTTTACATTTGATAGTACAAACACAATTAAGACATGAATTAATGTATATATGGATGTTGCTTATTTAATGATAAGAGTTTGTTTTTACATTAAGATATTATTGGTAGAATAAATTGTTGTTTTTATTATTACAAACTGTTTCCTAAAAAATCCAATTCATGGCCTTATAAAGATTCAAACTGTTGTTATATCCATTTAAAATTGTTGTTATAGTTTGAGATTGTTTTGTTTCCATAGTTAAAATTTTTAGCAACATTATTCATTTTGTTGCCTAATAATTTTTTTTATTTGCCTCACACTTATAACAATGCCACTTTATTTAACATTATGAATTTTTTTCCTTGATAAAAAGACAATAATTGTACTTATAGTTATGTTTTTGTCTGTTGCCTAAAACTAAGTTTTGTTGTAGTAAAATGTTATGATTAGTCGTAGAGTATATAATTAATGTTTACTTTATTTGAGTTCAATAATATTAGTTTTCCATTATTAATAATTGATTTTATTAATGACATTTGAAAATTATTTTCAAAGTGCCATTTCACCTTAGTTCGGGATTTTTCAAATTAATACGAAACAAAAACAACATAACAGTCTTCCTATTTTCTTTATGATGATAAATCCTAAATTGATTACTCAACTACCTTCATATGATTCATATTATATCTCGTAACTACCGACTGAGCTACTATTGAATAAGATAGACCATAAGTACTATCAAAATATAATAATCCATAAATGAGATAATTTAAATCACAAGTCAAAGAATTACTTATACAATTATGACAATGAAAATTCTATCTATACACAAATAATGTTCTAAACATAATTTTTATAAAGGATAAATTCAGTGAACTTACTCTCTAATAAGCATTCACACATTTATGAGTATCTTCACTCTTTGGTCTGTGAGATCGAATACTTTTTTCATAGAAAAAACGTAACATGTTCTATTTTTTTTATGCTTTAGTAACATCCAATCTCAATATAACAATGATTAGAAACAATTTAGGGATAATAGACAAATGCAATATGAATTTCATAATTATAATTCACTATAATTTTATTACAATGTACATTTATCTCATAGAATTTATCTTATTCATAAACTTATTAAAAGAATATCCATATCATAAAAATAACTTTAAATAATTATGTCACTAAATTATAACCAACTAATTGATTGTATGTATAAACCAACAATCTTCCATTTAGACTAAGTCAATCGATCACGTATCTTACACTATATCACCATACAATGATCATACTACTCTTGGGATAGTGGTCTAGTCAAAGAGTTCTACACAAGTCTCTATAGTGAACACTAGCTTAAATTTTACAACTTTTATCTCAACTATCATTGTAATTAAGAGAAATTGTCTAAATATATACTTGGATCTTTGGTGAGATCTTAGCTCCTTTTCCATGCATAATAGCTTTAATATTTTACAATACATACTATAGGAAGTTTATTAAAGAACTTTGTAATCCAAATAATCATTTTCACTAAATGAATAATATATTAAGGCTTGATTAGAAATTAATGCTACATTATAACCTTTTGAATCTCAAAATAATATTGTTCTAAATAAAACATACCTTAAGTGGGACTTACTTCTGTCAAACTAAAGTTAATATCCATATAATCTTGAACTCAAATATCAACTTATACATAAAATAGCTCTTGTCAAAACATATCTTTTATGTTATTCCTAATCTTACCGCTAAATTCATGTGATCATGAATTTGCTTATTTGACTCACATAAATTTAGTCAAGTAAGAAACATTATTATAAACCTAAACATGTTTAGGTTAAAGTGACATTGTATTTTGCTTAACAAGCCTAATAATAAATAAAACTCTAGTATATTCTTATAATAATAAAAAATAACAATCATGTTATAAACATGTAGTTAATATTTTAATGAGGGGTTTACTTTTTTGTCTCATCAAATAAAAAAATGCATATGAAATGTTGTTCATATAAACATGTCATGCATACATAATATTTCAAATAAAGTGAAATCATGCAAATTCTCATGCAAATATAATCAAATTACAAGCATGAAATATCAAGTCTTCTTTGATTTTAGTTATTAATCTTTATAATCTAAAATATTATTTTTAACTCCTTGGATAATTAAATTAGATTAAGCATATAGATTCCTAAATGAATTAAATTTCTATTCTAAATAGAAATTTAATATGATGTGAAGATAATTTTCAAAATTGGTTATTTCGACTCTTTTAATAAAATTTAATTGAAAACACTTTCTATCGAATTACTCTTTTTACTTATTGTAAGTTTGAACACATTTTTAAAAAATTTAACAGGTATAACATTCTAATCCAATTAAAAAATTATTTCTAATATTAAAGGAAAACCACTTTAAAAATTAAATAAAATATTTTTAATTAAAAAGTCCTTTTAATTATTAGTTTAGAGATTATTTTTTCAATTAATTAGAAAATCATTCTTTAATATATTAGAAAACAATTTTTAGAAATATTTTTAAAAAACTCAAAATTTTAGTTAATAAATAAAAATACCTTTCTAAATTTAATAAAGACAAATAAATTTTTCAATAAATAAAAAATTATTACTCAAATAAATGAAGAAACAATTTCTAAATAAATAAAATAATAAATTAAATTTATTTCAATCAAATTGAAATAAATGACTTTAATTAAGAAACAGCTTTTCTAATTAATTAAAAAATAAAATTTCTTAATTATAATAAATTCTAATTAAAATATAGTTAAATATAATTTTAAAAATAAGTTTTCTAAAACTTATTAATAAAGTGTAACGCTCGTTATTTTTCTCAGTTAACATTTGAACTCCATCATTAACTTGTAATATATATGTCTTAGTGGGTATGCCTAAACTGGACAGGCCATCAACTAAAACGATTCTGTCATATAAGAATGTCAAATAACAATGGTCGGACTAAAGTTGATAGCATAATATGCTAAGCAGCAGACATCTAACAAATTCCTAAATTTATAAAACCCAGCGTCTCTCTTCCCAGCCTCTTCTAGCTTAGTGATTCTCTTATGATTGGCAATATTATACCCCTTCAACTCGAGCTCAATGTAAATTTAATATTTTAGGAATGAGTTGATTGAATTTTGAATAATTCGTCTCCCACTTTCAAGAAAAAAAGTTATTTTAATTTATAAATTTAAAATTTTAAAATCTAAAATTATATTACTTTAATATTCAGATAAGCCTAAGCCCAACCTAATTCAACTTGATTCCCATTATCATCCCTAACTTCTATACATTGATTTAAGTACGTTGGTTTTGAGTTCCAGCATTCAAGAGACTATTCGTTTTAGCTAGTGATGTATAGAACTTCTTTGACTTTGATAATTAGATAAATAACTTATCTTTGGAAAGTAGATCTGCGTACGAAACTTTCTACTATAAATGAATATGATTTGTATTTTCTACTACCTAAAAGAATTAAGGGGGTGTTTGGTTTGAGGGCTTGAGAACGAAAGAATAGAATAATTGTTAAAAATAGTGTTTACTTTGGGGTTTTCAATTTCAGGGAAATAGATTTATCCCATTAAATTTAGGAATCTACTAAACCTACCAAAATGGTGGGTATCGAGTTTTTATACCCATCTCCATCCCCTTCCACTATTATACCCATATCCATTACCAACCCCATGCTCAAACCAAACACTCCCTAAGAACTGATAAAAGACAAATAATAGGATAGGAACATATGTTCTGTATTTCTGATTCTTTACACTATACATTAGGCCTACTATTTATAGAAATATTGAATACAGAATAACAGAAAAATAAAATATGTACAAAATCTAAACTATAAAAATCCTATCTTTATACAAGCTAACTTTAATCCTATCTTCAACACTCCCTATCAAGTTGGAGTGTGAGGATCCATCATGCCCAACTTGTCAAGTATATTGTGAAATACTCGACCAGTTACGGCTTTAGTTAGAATATCAGCGAGTTGTTCTTCTGACCTCACGAATGGTAAATCAATGATTCCCTCTTCCGAATTCTGCTTTATGAAATGTCTGTCTACTTCCACATGTTTCGTTCTATCATGTTGTACCGGATTCTTTGATATACTAATGGCTGCTTTGTTGTCACAAATGAGTTCATACGGACCTTCTGGAGAAAAACCAATCTCTTTCATAAGCTTACGAATCCACAGAAGTTCAGCTAGCCCTTTGGAAATTCCTCTAAATTATGCCTCTGCACTGGACAAAGCTACCACTTTCTATTTCTTGCTCTTCCAACTAACTAAGTTACCTCCCTCAAATGTGAAGTAACCTGATGTAGACCTTCTGTCTATCACACATCCTGCCCAATCAGCATCTGTGTACCCTCGAACTAACAAATGTCCATTTTTTCCAAGCAGAAGACCTCTTCCCGGTGAAGACTTCAAGTATCGCACAACTCTTAGAGCTGCCTCCATATGTTCCTTTTGAGGCTTGTGCATAAATTGACTTATTACACCTACGATATATGAAGTATTAGGCAGTGTATGAGACAAGTAGATCAGTTTTCCTACTAATCTTTGATATTGTTCTCTGTCAGCTAGCTCTGAATCCTCTGACAAGGTGAGTCCATGATTTACCACTATAGGTGTTTCAGTTGGCTTACAATCCACCAACCCTGTTTCAGCCAAGAGGTCAAGAACATATTTTCTCGATGAAATGAAGATCCCTTTTTTCGACCTGAGTACCTCTATCCTGAGGAAACACTTGAGTCTTCCTAAGTCCTTCATCTCAAACTTCATAAACAAGTTCTTTCGCAACTGTGCTATTTCTTCAGAATCATCACCTGTGATAATCATGTCGTCAACATAAATGATCAGACATGTTATCTTTCCTTTGCGCCTTTTCAAGAATAGCGTGTGATCTGAATTGCTTTGACTATATCCATATTTCTTTATTGCAATCATAAATCTCCCAAACCACGCTCTAGGAGATTGTTTAAGCCCATATAATGCCTTCTTCAATTGACACACGTTTCCAGTTTGAAAAACACTCTCGAACCACGGTGGAGCATCCATGTGTACTTCTTCTTTCAAGTCCCCATGGAGAAATGCATTTTTTACATCAAATTGATGCAAAGGCCAGTCAAGGTTTGTTGCTATTGAGAATAAAACCCTGATAGTATCGATCTTCGCTATTGGTGAAAAGGTTTTTGAGTAGTCTAAACCATAAGTCTGGGTATATCCTTTCGCCACCAGTCTTGCCTTGTACCTCTCAATAGATCCATCTGGCTTATGCTTGATAGTAAACACCCATCGACAACCCACTGTTTTCTTGCCTTGTGGTAATTGACAGGCCTCCCAAGTTCCATTCTTAATTAGAGCATCCATCTCTACCTACATTGCATTTCTCCATTCTTTGTGGTTTCCTGCTTCAAAGGTAGTTCTAGGTATCCACTGAGAATATAAATTATCTGTAATAGTCTGAACCGTATTAGACACTGCATTTCCTGTCACAAGGTTAGCCATTGGGTACTTAGCGACTCTTGACTTATAATCTGGGCTATATTTCTGTGGTGGGATGCCCCAGTGCTCCGGGATGGCAAGACATAATGCTTTTGTTCATTCTGAACACCTGCACTTTCATCCTCACAAATCAGTTCATGTATCAGACTTGCACAAATAGGGTCAGAGACCAAAACTGGAGATGATGGAACATGAGTATGTACCTCAGAGATATTCGACGTTAGAGATTGTGGTGCAACACCCTGCGTGTCAGACTGTACTATACCTCTGACTTGTTCTGATCCAGTGTCCCTATTCACCCCTACTTTGCAGTGCCCATCTGAACATCCACCGTCATGACACAACCAACTAAGTAGGCTAGACTCATTTTTCTCCCCCTGACTGCTTAGTTGGGTGGATAGATAAAAGTATTCGGTTTCTAAAAAATCACAATCAGAAGTCGTATACATTCGTCGGGTGACTGGATCATAACACCGATATCCTTTTTGATGTACCCCATACTCGACAAAGACACTTTCTATAGCATAAGGGTCAAGTTTAGTACGTTGGGTTTTAGGAATATGGACAAAGACGGTGCACCCGAATACTCGAGGTGAGAGCATAAGAACAGATGGTAATGGGACAAAGGACTCAAAGGTCTTTAGTGGGGTTTGAAAATTAAGAATACGGGATGGTAAACGGTTTAAAAGGTAGACTGAGGTAGCTACTGCCTCTGGCCAAAAACTGGATGGAACTTGAGCCTCTAACAAAAGTGACTAGGTAATTTCAAGAATATGTCGATTCTTTCTTTTGGATACACCATTTTGTTGAGTTGTATATAGACACGACATCTAGTGAACAAGCCCATTGTCCCGAAAAGACTGTTGCAAAGAACGATTAACAAACTCCCTCCCATTATCAGACCTAAGAATTTGGATTTGTTTTTGGTACTGGGTTTTGACCATACGGTAAAAATCAGTAAATTTCTCACCGACTTCAGACTTGTGTTTAAGAAAGTACACCTACGTCATGCGAGTGCAGTCATCAATAAATAACAAAAAAATACTTAAATCCATTTGCTCCACTAATCGGAGTTGGGTCCCAAACATCAGAATGAATCAACGAAAATGGAACATTCACCTTTTTATTTGTAGGAGAATACGTGTTTTTATGGCTTTTGGCAAACAAACAAGTTTCACAATGTAAAGAAATATTACGTCTAAATAATGAAGGAAACAAGGCTTTTAAGTAGCTATAAGAAGGATGACCTAGTCGGCGATGCCATAACCATAGCTACCTATCTGGAGTTTTGTGAGCAAGGAGAGCAGTCCCGGATCTCGCCACTTCATCAACATAATACAACCCACGATGCTCAGTACCACGCCCAATAATCTCCTTGGTGCGAATATCCTGCAAGATACAAAAATTCGGATGCATAAAAATAGTACAATTTAACTCCTTTGTTACTTGACTGATTGATAATAATTTGCATGATAATGCTGGAACAATAAGGCAATTAGACAATTTTAGAGTAGGAGACAATTCAACTGTTCCTGCGCTGCTGACTGGAAAGACACCCCTATTAACATTTTGAATCTGGGTTTTTTTAGGTGTACTGGAAACTCCAATATCCCTCATGTCATAAGTCATTGTATTTGTGGCACCGCTATAAAAATCGTCCTTAGTTATGCATGTAATACTTTCTAGAGGACTAAAACTATTACTAACTGAAATTTGGGGACTAAATATTTCTGAATCAACCTTTGAGGAACCAACAGTATTAAAAAATGAAAGATCGGCACTGCTACTATTAAAAACTGTAGGACTTGAGGGGTACTTATCCCCAAGTCCTACATTACATCCACCGGCAGAACCTTTATCAGTCGCGACCTTTTGCTCCCTCTCTTCTGCTTTATGCGCCGCCGCTGCACACTCACTAGACATCTTCGGAAATCCCATCGGCTTGAGCTCCTCCCTCTGCACATATTTGTAGCTGTCAGCGATGACCACTTGGTTGCCTCGGCTGGTAGTGGCTGACTGCTATGGTGGCCGATGGGTGCCTTTTGCCTTCTCCTTTTTCGGCCACCACTCCGGGTAGGCATGGATCTTGAAGCAATTATCTCAGGTGTGCCTAGTTCCTCCGCAGTGGCTACATGTAAGCCGATCCCGATCATCCCCTTCGACTTTCTGACAGAGTGATGTGCCGCCACCGGCTTCTAAACGCCCTGCTCCTTTTGCTGCTAGTCCAGCCTCTATGTCCCCTGAGGCTATGTCGCCTTTTTCTTGTAGATGAACTGTCAACCAGAGTGCTTCCCGACGGATGGCAGAACACGCCTATTCAAGAGACTGGGTTTTGGTTAAGTAATTCTCGCCAGACTGGGTTGAATCTCTCCTACAATCCAGAAAAAATTTGTTATTACCTGTCCTCTTCTATCACTCGATTTTAAATTTGAATACTTTTTTCCTTTTCCATCAGGTTTGGACGCAATTCATCAATCACCTGCCATATTCCTTGCAAAGTAGTGTAGTATAACTCAACTGTGGAATTTCCCTGTGTAATTTGGTTGGCTCTATTCTTTAATTCACATACTTGCAAATTGTTGGTTCCACTGTTATATGTTGATATTAAAGCTTCCCACAGTGATTTTGCACTTCTGTACTGTATGAAATTAGGTAATAATATTGGCTCAATTGACTGTATAATCTAGCTGAATACCGTACTATCACTAGCTTCCCACACTGGGATGGATGGATCATTCACTGTTGGTGGAGGTGGTTGTTCGGTTATGTGCCTTACCTTGCCCCTCCCGGTGATGAAAACAGTCATCAATTGAGACCACAAGATAAAATTTCTATCATTTAATTTGATTGTGAATCCTGGATTGGAAATCTTTGTATTGGTTTGAGGCTGCTATATCTGGGATTTTTGGATTAACTCTAGAATTTGCTTTGACAGATCAGAAACTGCCCCTGGAGCCTCCAGAATGGACGAGTCACCGACATCCATGACAGGTGATGATTCAGGTACCAAATCCAAAATCAGAATCGGTTTAGCTTTGATACTATGATAGACGACAAATAATAGGATAGGAACAGATGTTCTGTATTTCTTATTCTTTACACTATACATTAGGCCTACTATTTATAGAAATATTGAATATAGAATAGCAGAAAAATAAAATATGTACAAAATCTAAACTATAAAAATCTTATCTTTATACAAACTAACTTTAATCCTATCTTCAACAAGAACATTATAAGTAAGTTGTAACGCCTTCAAATAATAAAGGATTGTGATTCTAGGTATCTGTTTAAATGTGAAGAAAGCAAAAATAGTAAAAGGAAATAATATTATAGGTCTGGAAATAATGCTATAAAAAATTTGAATGAAAAAAGAAAATTAGTAGTGTCTGACGCAAATTAATAAACAATTTTGTAATGTCTAATATAATTTTACTTCTCAATATTTGAATTGTAATGGACATATTTATCCAATCTTATAAAATTGAAAGCACCTACTTATCCGATCATCAAAATAGTTCCATGCAACTCTTTTAGGCGTAAAGCCGAACCTTTACGTTGTGATTTCAAGAATCTAGCATCGGATGACCTATTAGACTTTTCTTAGAAATCGCTCCAGTCCCTGCGAGCTAAATCTTTTGCATATAATAGGAAGTTATTCTTAAGTCTCTTCCCTATTATGTGAGACCTACAATATCATAGGTCTCATTCACTAAAATTAAACTTAAATTATAATTGGCCCAATCATTTCTAATTCTATATTAACTATAATAAATTTCCATAAATCTTAACTAATCCTAGTTAATCATAATTAACTTTAATTTAAGATTAATCTTAAATAAATTTAATTAAATCTAAAAAATTTTAATTTTACATTACTCTAATTTAACTTAATTAATCCTAATTTCTAAATATTTTAACTATCCCTACTCTAAAATTTTCAATATAAACCAAAGGCCAACCAATCTTCTTCAATTTAGGGCTAGTACTTCCGAGGTCAGTTGTTCTCTACTGGAGGTTTTTAATTATAGTCTCCTTTTTCACGATTTATGGATTAAGAAGAAATTTGGCATGGTTCCATAAAAGGGAAAATTTATAATATTTATCATATATGGTTTTGTCGTTTGATGTATGTTTGACTATTTAGAATCTCACACCAGTTTTAGAAGGAATAGGATATCTTGTTAAAAAAAAAGCAGTATGTTGAGAAGGTAGAATTGGTCTTTCTTATTTCTTCAGTTCTAATTAATGTTATTCATTGATTTTGCAAATACTGGATTTTGTTTTTATATGTTGTTGGTTGTTGTACAGAGTTAATATTTAGAAAAAAAATTGAAGAAGAAGAGAAGGAGAAGCTTCAAAAGTTATGTTAAAAGGATTTATTTAATTTAAATGCCATAGTTTCACCTAAATTTTTATGGTATTATAGATCTTATATAAATAGTAAAAAATTAAAAAAGATATTATAGTGTAACTCTTAATTAACATACTCATAACTTAATTTAAGATTAAATTTGAATGATTTTAAAATATTAATTTTTTAGATATTATAAAATATTAAAGTTTGGTGCAATGCAAGAACAAACTAAGGAGTAGCAAACGTCTGTGTGAGAACAAAAGGCAAGACTTTGATTTAGGGATTTTAGTCCTAAAAATGATATAATTTAGTTATACTTAATCCGTTAGTTTAACTGAATTAGTTAGTTTAATTAAGTCTGACGTGTATAATTGTTTAATTTCTGGAACATGTGACAAGTCACATCGACAAATTTAACGGAGACACTAACATCGGGTTATAATTGAAAACATTGAAAGTTTGAGTATCTAATTGTCACTTTTTAAAGTTCAGATTATAACTGCAAAATTGAAGCAAAGTTTGTGATTTTTTTAATTAACCCTTTTTTCTTCGTCTACTTTGAGATGCCAAATAGTAAGTTATGCTGACGATGATATCAGAAAACAATTATAGCATAGTTTCTAAGGCAAAAGGGTTAAAAAATGACCTAAAACATTAAAAAATAATTCAAACCTCACATAAACATTTCAGAAAAAAAACTCTTAAATTAATAGTAAGTTAACCTTTCTATCAAAAACTTTTTAGATGAAAATTTTAATTTCTTTTCTATAGGACCCATAGCCAAGTAGGCACATGGGTCCAACAAAATTTATAAACTCCTAAATTAACTAATATTTTTTCCCATTGATACTTATACTTCTTCACATTAACTATTTGACCATCACTTTTGCACTATACCTCAACCACCTAGTCTGAACCGGGTTATTTCCCTTTTTTTGGTAGCCCGCCCATTATCCCTTAAACCCCAGTACTAACAGTTTATTGTTTACTGTAAAATGTCACCTGATTTTTAAAACTTGCTCCTTAACAAATAGCTAGAGAGGGAGGAGTTTCCTCCTCTCTTAACTGGCAAGCATATTCACTTCATTTCCTAGAAGGTGGGAAAGTAGACCTGGAGTTGTGTGGTGGGAGATCCGGAGTCCTTTAGAAAGTTTCGATTTGTAGCTAGAATCAAAAAGGGTCTTATCAACCTTCTTGTAGAAGTGTTGTAGCAAGGCGCAACTAAGTAGAAAACAACTCTTGTTGGATACTTTCTGGAGAAAAGAATGGCATACCTGAGTGTTTAACACTAGGTTGAGATGAATTGGAAAAAAAAAGGGGACTTTAGTCTATACTAATAATTGAAGATGACTTTTTCATCTTTCGATTTTCTTTAAAGGAGATGGTTAGTAAGGTGATGGATGTGGGTCCTTGGCATATACAAGGTAAGTCGATGTTCTTGAGGAAATAAGAAATAAGGTTTAAACTAGACAGAAATAAAATTAAAAAATCCCTATTTGGGTTAACATGCACAAAATCCCTCTTGAATACTAGTGTTCTAAAGGATTAAGTTATTTATCTAGTTACATAAGAACCCCTCTAGCTATGGATGAAAATACAACGAACATTAAAAGTGTGGGCTATGATAGGGTGTCAATTGAAGTGCAAAGCAAGAAGATAATGCCAAAAGTATACCTATTATGAAGTATAATAATTATAGAGAATCGATTGAAGATAGAATTCTTTTGTCATATCCATGGAAGCCTTATATGAAGGAAGCTACTAAAATGTGGGTCCCCAAGAGAAACAATAACAAAGAAAGTAGTGGAAGAAAACAAAATCCAAACATACTAGGATCTTCCAAGAATGGTGTTGAAGTATGCCAAAGTGAAGAAATCCAAAATCTGCAAGGAGTAACTGTTAGTAGTGTGCCCTAGGCCAATGATCATATGTGACTTTTGTACTGACATTATGACTTATTAATAATATATTATGAGGTATTCTTTTAAATATGCATGTATATTGTTTATGTAATGTGA